>JXTB01000614.1:3766-46673 GCA_002914805.1 Parasponia andersonii | reverse complement strand
AGCTTTGAGAGGTGAGGTACAAAGTCTCTTAAATAATTGACTATGCCAAGGAACTGTTGTATCTGGACTTTTGTCAGGTCATGATCTGGGAACTTCAGAAGTTCTTGGGCTATGTGGGGCTGAGCTTCGAACTGACCATTGTATAGTTTCATACCCAAGAATTCTATATTGGGCCGTGCTACGACCATCTTTTTCTCTGAAAGCATTATCCTATTCTTTTCTGTGATTTTAATGAATTAGACCAAGAGGTTATAATGGGCCTTCTCATCAAGAGAGAACAGGAGGATGTCATCAATGTATATAAGGGCTTGGTTTAGGATTGGGCCATAAATGGTGATCATAGACTTTTGGAATAGTGATAGAGCTGTTTTAAGCCCAAATGGCATAACAGTCCATTGATAGTGTTGGTTTGGGATACAAAAGGCTGTTTTGGGGCGTTCTTCTGGTTTGATGCCTAATTGCCAAAACCTGGCTTTTAGGTCAAATTTCAAAAATATTTTTGCCCGGGAAAGACTGTAAAACAACGAGTTTCTGTTTGGGAGAATGAATTTATCATCAGCTAAAAAATGATTTAGGGGCTGATAATTAATTACCAGTCTTTGTTTTCCTCTTGCCTATTCTGATCTTTTGTTGACATAGAATGCATGGCACGCCCAAGCAGAGTTGGTATCTTCAATGAGTCCTTGTAGTCTGAGTTCCTCGCATACCTGTATAGCCATCTGCTGGTGTTCTGGATTCATTCTTGGACGGCTGGCTTTTGTTGGGTTGATGTCCTCATTCTTCTTAAATGGTAGTGTGATGAAATATTCTTCATTTTTCCATAGGGGATGGTCACACTTCACTAAGAACCTAGAATGAGATTCTGCACAGGAGTTTTCTATTAGCCTCTGTTTGATAGCCAGGAGAGGGTCATTGGTGATATGGAAGAAATTTGGGACTTGTTCCCAGGCTGAGAAATATTGCTTATAGGCTAAGCCTCCTGGAAGGATTCTCAGTCCTTTCTTTTTTGTGAAAATGTCGAAGCCAATAATTAGATCTTTTCCTAGAAGTTTTGAACCAAGGACTTTATGTATTGCAGAATATCCTGGAAAGAACTGTAGCATGATTGGTTTGCTAACAAGGTCTGTCGAGAAGACTTCTCCATTGGCAGCATGGAAGTATTGTTTCTTTTTCTTCCAGTATTTTGGAGGGAGGATGTCTGGGTTCAAAATCGAGTAGGATGCTCCTGTGTCAACGAATGCTGCAACTTTGATTGGCTTTGAGTATTTTAAAGGAAGAACTTGCATTTTCAGGATTGGGACCGTCTGTATAGTATTGATAGCCGTGATCTGATATTGCTCATCAATTTCTTCTTGCTCTGACCATTCGGAGGAGTCTGAGGGAAGTTGGATTGCACAAACTGTATCTGAATTGATTTCTTCGTCTAATGAGAAAATAGATTCCACATCATTGTCTGATAGAGAAATCCCTGTTGCATTCTTGATATGAGAAGTCACCTTGGACGTCTTTCCTTTTGGACATTGTTTTGCAAAGCAGCCCTTTTGTCCACAGATGTGGCAACGATCTGAAGTTTTTCCAAATCATTTTTTCTTCCTGAGGAATCTCCAAGGCCTACGAGACTTCTTCTTTTTGTTGTAGAAAAATCTGGAGGATTCTTTGGAATGCCTATGTTTTCTGGACCGCTTTTGGGTACACGAGCAAGTATTGTGGGCTGAACATTTTGTTAGGATATCCTTTTGGCTACAAGCTTTATCCAGTTGCTTGGTTTGCTTCATATATTCTTACAGGAACTTGTTTTGAGAGCACATTTTATCAAGTGCTCTAAGTACAAGTTGGTAAAGTTCTCCAAGTGTTGTGTTTTGCAGAGTTTTTCCACTAGAGGATAAGAGCCTAAAAGTTTCCTCTCCAAGAGGATCTGGGATGGATGACAGAAAGGCTTTTTTGAGATTCGGATCATCAATTCCTCCAATGAGATAGAACCGTTTGATCATCTGTTGGAAGTGTTTTTCAAGATCTTTTCTCTGCATGGAGTAGCATTTCATTTTGAAAAATTCTGCTCTTAATCGTTCTGTTATCTGGGCCTCTTGCCCATAGAATTCTACGTAGAGATGATTCAAGGCTCCTTCAATTGACGTGTCTTGTAAAAATTGCAGTTGTCTGTATTCTCCAAGGCTTTGCCACCAGTCATGCAAGATTCCTGTAAAACCAGAAGCAAAATTAAGAAGGATTTCTCCTCTATGGCTTCCAGGTTTTTGGGCTTCTAGAAGAAGCCAGGCTTTGAATTCTTGGAAATGACCTCTCCACTTAGTTGGTGGTAAATCATCGAGGGTGAATGTTTGGAATTTTCCTTTAGATGTCTTTGGTGCCTGTGGCTGGTTTGAGTCTGTCTCTTCTTCTTGTTCTTCAATAATAGGCTCAGTCCTTGTCGTTCCTGAGGTGCCTATTCCCTGTGTCATATATTGTTGTGGAAGTTCATCATTGTCGTCAGATGTTTCCGTAGTTGTGGACCATTCTCCTTCTGATGAATCTTCTTCTGCTAGAAGAAGTTTTTCAAGAAGAAAGAGGTTTATCTGGGACAAGGTTTTGAGACAGTGTTGCTGGATAGCTTTTGTTAAGGGGTTTATTGCAGAGGCGCCTCCTTGTACCATCAGCTACTCTGGTGGGTAGTTATTTGACTAGTTGACTGAAGATTCTACTTCTTTTCATTTTCCTTTAGACTTTGCCTTTTGTTTGGCTTCCTCTTCTTGGTAAAGGATTCTTTATAGCCGTAAGATCTGGTCTTCTCCGGAAGGCACTGTTAAGGATAATGGCTGGGAGGCTTTTGGTAATGTAGAAAACATCCATGGTGTAGCATCCATGTTCTGGTGCTGGTTGTTGTTTTGTTGGAGCTGTTTAACTGTTCTTGTAAAGCAGCATATTGATTTTTAAGACTCTTCATTTCTGCCTCCTTAGCTGAGAAGATTTGCTTTGGAACTGCCCCTTGTCGTATCAGATTTATGAGCTCTTCATGGGTGTTTTGGATTCTGGATTGAAGTCTGATGAGTAAATCCTGTAGGTTTGAGCATCTCTGATCGAATTAAGTGACCTTGCTTTCTACCTGGGCAACCTTTTGATCAATCTTTTGTAGGACGGAATTTTGGGCAATCATATTTTCAGCCTGCCAGTTTAATACTGCCTCTGCAGGTGAGATTTTCTTCGTAGTCCTATCCGGATCTCTGGTGGTAGGATTGAGGACCTTTGGTTGGTGTGTTGTCGTTCCTGTTTGATCATTAAAGCTTCCAAGGGGTGGAAAATCTTTATCGTAGGAAGATATCATCAGGATTGACTGAGTCGGAGTGCTTGGCTGTTCATACTTCTGTTCCTTTTTTATCCATTTTGCCATTTTCTTGTAGCAGGGAAGGATATGTTGAGGACTTTCATCTTCCTGGTTGTGGTCATCCCAGCCACTAGGTGGTAGAGGTGGCTCCTGTTGAATATTTTGAGGGCAGGAGTATTTGACTATGTAGTCAAATTTTCCTGATGGCTGTCCGAGGAGACCTACTTTCTTTGATCTTGCTTCAAGTTGTTCTTTTAGCATATGGCGTGTCTTCTTTGTCTGGGGCTTTGCCTATGGCCAGTCACCTGTTGCGCACATCTAGCAATTGCATACATCCCAGTAACAGTGTCCTGCTTTTGAGCTGAAAGCATAACAAGGATTTCCATCTTTATCAAATGATTCAATTTCTGCTGTGGCAGGAATGACAGTAGACATCATATACTGTGTGGTGAAATAGTCCGGCACCTCTTGTTTTTTGTTGAAGGTGATCTCTATCGTCCCATCTTTCAGTGTTTTGAAAGAAGGGTCTGACGACTGGATTTATACTTGGGGCTGGTGTAGCTGTTCATAGCTTGTTATCCAAGAGTCAGGAATTATCTTCTTGAAGTCTTCCGTTGAGATCTGCCTTGGAATATGAGTACAACTTGGTACATGATGAGAGTTGACCGAGACGAGCAAGGCATCTGATGTTGTTGGAAGGGCCAAATCCAGAGCATGGTTTTGGACCCGATATACCATTTGGTAATGAAGAGTGGCTCCCATGGCTTGTGGATCTTGTTCCACACCAATTATCTATAACTGGACTTTAAAGGCATCTGTCAATCTTTTGTCTTTTAAAGACATACAAAAGTTCGGGTAGAAGGTGACAATGTATGTGCCTGCATTGAGGGTTGTTTCAATGATACCTATACAAGCATGTTGGTATTTCAACATTCTTGTATCGAGAAGGGCGATTTTTGCACAAACAGGAAGGCCTTTCCGACCATGGTAGGTTAACACGAGGCGAATAGCTCCAAAATGGATATGACTAAAACCTTGGTCTATCCATTGGTGTGGAAATTCAGGTGGAATTTGCAGAGTGACATAAAGTTCTTTGTTTGTGGCAGGAAGCTTACACTGGTCAAACTTGGTTGACTGGACATATTCTTTAGTGGAATGAGGGGTAGGTTTGATTAGGGATTTTATGGATTGGGTGAAGGAGGATGAAGGTTTAGTGAAAGCATGGTAAGGGTTAATGAGCGGAAGATTTTCTGAGGTGATCTTACTTTCTTCTGAGACATAGTTAAGCTCATATAGGTATTCTAACTTAGAAGCAGAAGATTTTCGAAGTGAAGGTGAAGGAGTTAAACTAAGTTGAGAAATAAGGTAGTTGGACGAGGAGGACTCAGCAGGGGCTTGAGGGTTGCTCATGATGGAAAGGTCTGAGACTCTTATCAGTAGTAGATAATTACCATGTCTATGAGGTTAAACCTGGCTCTGATACCATGAGGGGCAATTCCAAAGCAAATCTTCTCAGCTAAGGAGGCAGAAATGAAGAGTCTACCAAAGCAAACCTCAAAAAGTTCATCTTATATTTAGCATATATCTAGCATTTAGGACACCATCTTTTGGCATAATACATTAAAGGTGGTCTAAGCAATTCAAGCCAACTGGAAAGTGGTCGAAGCCTCTCAGCACCATCTTTTCCACGGGCAAAAAATAGGTTTAGGAAGATTGTTCCACTCGTACCAATCCCAATCGTGACAATTGTCCGGCTCAAGATTTTGGGGAACTTGTCGAGAGTCTCTCAAGAATGCACGTACAAAGATGATCACATAATGGAATGGCTTTGATTATTCTAGTAAGACATTGTTTGTGACTGTGAGAAACTCTATCTTGTCAATGTCCAATCCAGTTTCTTCCTTTACTTCTCTTGCAGCAAAATTCTCAAAGCTCTCTCCAAAAATCAAAACATGAACATGGTGGAAAACTATCAGTTAGCCTTATTGATGATGTTAATTTTAGATAAACAAGGTGAGAGCGAGGGCGAAGTAATACAAAGTAGTAACCAAGGTCGTTTTGACATAATTTGGGATTTTAAGCGAAAATTTAAAATATGGGTCTTTTTTCAAAAAACAAAAAAAAGAATGATCAATTTAAAAATCAATATTTTTTAATATTTTAGATGCAAAAAAATTAATTAAATCTTTACATTCAAGAGCTCTTTTCTGGGATTGAATCAAACTTTTTATTTCTCTATTTTTCGTTTCTGGAGTTTGTCGTACCCTAATGTATATTTTCTATAAAGCATAGTTCTTAAATCTTAACTTAGATATTCATGAAAAAAAAAATGGACACAATTAGAAAATAGAATAACTAGGCAAAACTCAAAAAAAAAAAAAAAAAAGAAATAGATAATAAATAAGTAAGAAAGATATAACCTTCATATTTTATGACCAAAAAATATATAATGATAATCTCTTCAAATAAAAATTTGTTAATTTTTAATGCTTTTTTCTGCTCTCTCTTTGTGCTACTTGGCATTGCTACCAATAAGATATAAAGAAAAGGGGTATTAAATGGGTACAGAGAAGAAAACATTCAACATTTTTATGAGATAGACTTTTCATAAAATCTAAAATGATAAAGTGTGATTGAGTTGTTAGAGATCTTTATTGTCTATTAAAAAAAATAAAGAAATGTATACACAGAAAATTTATCCGTTTAAAACCATAGTGTGATTGAGAACTTCGTTTTTTAATTTAAAAGGCGATGGGTTTTTTTTTTTTTTTTAAATTTGAAAGATGATGATATTTTTCTATATCGGGTGACCAAAGTATAAAAAATGATATTTAATACAAAAAATTAATAATAGTTAAAATATTCTATATTTTGGGAACCTTTTTAGACGAGACCCCAAGTAATTGCTGTTTTAAGTTAGTGATTAGGCCAGTAACAACCCTTTATCACAAAATCAAGTCTAAAATCCAAATTGGATTCAGATTCTATTCCCGTGAGCTTAGGAAACTCAAAAAAGCTAAGGTTGCTATGACAAGAGGCGAGTTTGAATACGGCAAAAGAAAAAGGTCATACAGGTTGAGGAAAGCAAGTATTGAAAGCATTGGAGATTTAATATTAAGTAGATATGATTCAACCATAGGTTATAATTCCAATCAAGATAGGAGCTGGTGACATTTGATCCTAGTAAATATTCAACAAAAAGAATTAGTGGAGTCCCAACAAGAAAATATTAATGCAAAGCATAAAAATTATAAATATAAAGTCAAAGGCATGTGTGTTCTCAACCATCGACCTCTAAAGAAGCTAGTTTTCGAAAAATGGGATTAATTCAAACCTATATTTTAGAAATTCCAAACAACAAACAAATAATTCGAAACTTTAAAAAAAATTATAAGAGAGAGAGAGAGGGGAAAAAAGAAAGAAAGAGGAAAACAAAACATATTAAAAATGACCAAACTCAAGGTGGCCATCGGGGAAGGCGAAGGTGGATTGAACAACGGAGGAGCAACGTTTTCCCAGTAAGACCATTTTGCCCCTCAACAGGAACACCACAACTGCTACTCTCGGCACCGGTCCTACTCCCATTCCGAATAATATCAAAAGTCACTCACAACTTGGAAACTTGGGTGCCTCAGACGTAGAGGAGGAGAGTTCTTGGGTCCAAATCTCAGACGTGCGTCGTTTTGTGTTTTTATATTATGTGCCGCTAATGTGTCTCTGATCTGGGTTTTTTCTTTTCTCACTTTTACCCAATCAAAGCTGAAACAGGGAGGTTTGCAGGTCTTTTTTTACTTAAGAAATTAGGTAAACTATGCATACTAATAAGCATATTCTGGCCAATAAAATTTTAAAAAATATGCATGCATTCATGTAAAATATAACTAAAAATCGGTTCACAATGTTTATGTTTTTTTTTTCCCCTATTTGACCTAGCTGAAGTTCTCTATGTCTCACTTCTAATTCTATTATTTGTACCCACTGAATGTATCTTCTAATTATTGAAGTTAAAAAAGAAGGAAAGAAAAAGAAATAGAAAGATAAAGAAAAGAAATCTTCAAAATCGGTATATAATTTATGTATTTAAATGTTAAAGGTATTATTTAAAATGGTTTTTAACTAAATTTCAATATGTTCTAAACATAATTTACACGATAAAAGTTGATTTATGGGATTTATGCAAAATTCTAGAAAAAAAATGTCCCGAACAACATTGAAATTTTGAGGCAATTTCGACTTCAATTAGATGACAATCAAGATTTCGATTGCTTTTCTGCTTTACTTCGATTAGAATAAAAAATTCAACCCTAATTTAACGTAATTTCGATGTATATTTGACTACATATGACATTTGTTAATTTTGACCATATTTTGATTTATATTAGACCCATTTTTTATGAACTTCAATGACATTAGATCCTTTTTCACTAGGATTCGACAACTAAAAATTTGGATTTTTAGTTTATAATTAGTGATTTTTTTGTTTATTTTTTATACTTGACAAATTTAATTTTTGTTTTATCCGCAGAGTCGCATTTTATCATTAGAGTTTTGTATTATCTATAATAGGGTAAGGTGAGGATTGAGTAATAGTAGGTATTCTTCTTTAATTTGTAATAAATAGAGGTCATTAGTTAAGCTCCACTTTTTTTTTTTTTTTTTAAAAAAAACATTATAGTTTTGTATAACGGTGAGTGGATATTTTCAATCAAAAAAATAATACAATCTTATATTGCTAAAGAAAGTAAGGCTATAGGTATATAGAAGGGTATAACTTATATGACACTTGTAGATAAGCTGTATGATCTAATTTGAGTTGATAGAAGTCATTTTGATTTAAAACTTAGGGTTGTATATAAATACGGTGGTGGAGATGGAATCTCTATTCCTCCAATGAAGATTAGTACTGATAGTGAGGTAAAATTTTGGCTTGAGGAGATGTCTTGCTCTATTTAATACCGTACTCTTTTATGTGTGTCCATTTTACCGAACTTGAGTCTTATGGGTGAGAGTTGCAGTCAAATTGTTTCATTTATTCTTTTAAGAGATACGGAGAAAGTAGAAGAGCAAGAGGTAGATCTAACTCCGACTGCATTGATTACGTTTTCTCTAGAAATATGTCCACAAATAAGGGATGATAGAGACAACTACTATGATTGAGATTTTGGAGTAAAAAGCATGCATCTAGAAGAGTGGAACAAATGCTTTGGCAATAGTGTTAACTTAAATAACATTGAAAAGAAAACTACAAATAATGAGAAGGAACGTGCAACCAATAAGAAAAAATTTCAGATAAATGTACCTGAATAAGGAAAGTCAAGTAAAGTATCGAGGACTCTAGGAACAACAGTAAGAACTTCAAGTAGTCGAGTCCATAGGTAAGAATACTAGATAATGCATCGAAATAGAATGCTCCTATATTTTCAGATGGAGAATTGGCACAAGAAACCCCTAACAACTTATTAGTTGGATCCTTTAATTCAGTGAAAATCATGATAGAGTAATTATTTAAGAATAAGAAAGACTTGACGCTGAAATTACACTTGCATGCAATGAAGTCCAATTTTGATTCCAAGGTGAAAAACTCAGGAAAATACTATTAGTTTATAAAATGTATAAACCATAATTGTACATAGCAGTTACAAGCTAGAAAGGTAGGCACTTTGACATATTTGAAGTGCGAAGATATGTGTTTGAACACATATGTTTGCCAACAATAAGGCATAAGTGGAACTGACAAGTGGCACTATGGGTTATTAGACATTATATTAAAAGAAAGTACACAAATCCATCTAATCTTAATTACGCCCTTGAGTCAATAACTGATGATTTCTCCAAAGTTTATGAGATTAATATGACGTATGAAAAGGCATGCAAGTATAGGAAAAAAAATACTTGTGTATGTTTGGAGAACAAAGGATAGTTCATACCAAAACCTTCTATTTTACCTATATATGTGGAGAAGACCAATCTAGGAATAATAACTCATTTAGAGATTGATGACATAGGGCATTTTAAGTATTTCTTCATATCATTTGGTGTATCTATTCGGGACTTTAGAGCAATATGTTATTTTGTGCTATGTGTAGATAGATCTTTCCCAAAAAAAAAAACTATGGAGGGACAATGTTGACTATTATCAAAACAAATTCACTAAGATCAAATCTCAAATAGTTATCCTTAATGAAAAACTACAACTATGCGAACTTTGTAGATTTCACCATCCTCAATAATAAGTGGTGTAGCAATACTCTAGACACTTGCATAGGAGAAGTGACAAAAAATTGCTTAAACAAGCATTTATTTGTCCTCTCTATCAAATTATATTTTTCAAAGTTTTGCTTGATCTTTAATATGACTGTTGTACTTTTTACCACGACGTTTTTAAGAAAGTGATGCTCGATAGGTACAAGAAGCTTTTGACTTTAGAATCTGTATTGAAGGAAAAAAATTTAGATAAATTTTTCATAAATTTGAAAATTGAATACATCATCAAAATCACATCAAAATCAAATTAAAATTAAATCAAATACTATCAAGTGTCCATACAAAAATTGAGTAGGTCCATTTTGAGGACATTTCGATGACCATTGAGTGAAAAGGCAGAAACCTTATAGAATTGTTAATGTATTGAAAAACTGCATCAAAATATCTCAAAAAATAGAGTATGCCGAAATGGCCTCGAATTTGTATCAAAAACTAATCAAAAATTAATACTAATATAAGCGACCAACTTTTTATACTTCAAACGAAAAGCAATAGAAAAAAGTCAAAAATAAATCGAAATTCCATCGATTTGACCTTGAAACAGAATTGAAATAAATGTAGCCCTTTCGAAAATAAAATCAAGAATTATAACTACAATCGAAATAGAATCAAAATACTATTAAAAATTCATCGAATTATGACTTCCTCTTAATATTAATTTTAAACTTTACACTAAACATCAAAATATACTCAAAATAGAAATGAAATAGGATCAAAATACCATTGAAAAGGATCAAAATGAATCAAAATGCACTCCGAGCCAAAAAACCTAATTTTTGAAAAAATTATTTTTTCATCTCTAATAACTCGATAAGTCAACAAATGGCCTCGAATAACAACAAAATTTAGCCAAAAATGGATTTAAACGATAAATTGACTATAGAAATCGAACTTCCTAATTTGACTTTGAAAATAAACCTTAAAAATCACATTTTTATTTCTTTTTTTTTTTTTTTAGAGTCATTTTGTTCTTCTGGACTTTTTTGTGATGACGATGGTATCTAGTGTTTTTGGCGCCTATTCGTTCAAGTTTGAGAGCTTAATGGGCTTAGAGATGAGATAGGGAGTTTTCCTACGATTTCTAGAGAGACGGGGTGAGAGATTTGAGATCTCAAGATGGTCGGAGACGAGAGGTTCCAATGTAGAGAGAAAGAGAGAAGTTTCATCGATTGTAGAGAGAGAAAAAGGGAAATGAACAAATTGAACTTTGAGCATAGTTTTTCTTAGGTTTTTTAGGGGCATTTTTGTCGGCGTGCATATTTCTCTTTTACTTTTATGACTTTGACTATGGCCGATTAATTGTGTCATGGAATGCTATAATTGGCTTTTTATCTAAAGCTTATAAATTGCTCCTTACTGCTCCCCTTTCATTAGCTACCTTGGCCTCCGAGTTCATCTTTTTTCTTTTTTTTTTTTTCACTAGTAATAACGGTTTATAATTAAAACAAAAGAGCGATTTATAGTACAAGTGGTCTCTGAATTATCTAATTTGTGGCAATTTTATCCTCAATATTTTTATTATGGTAGTTGAGTCTCTAATCTTTCTGATTCGTAGTAATACAGTCTTTAAACTGTCTAAATTGAAACTTGCTGTTAAAATTCTAACCAGAAATTTAAATGAAGAGTATGCTATAACATCTAAAAGAGTATTTAGAGGAAGATAAACTAAACAAAATGATTTTGAGAGAATAAAAGATATATGTTTTGCTATTTTTAGAATTCTTGAAGTTGTAAATTTAGAGAAAAATTTTCTATAATTGTTCATTTTTATGCTTATAATACTTAAATTATTTTTTAAATAAATTTTCAGATGTTACTATGTGTGTTTATGGTAAAACAAATTAATATTAAGTTGCAATATAGACTATTTAAGGACTAAATTGCTACAAATCAAAAAATCAAAAAACGTAATTCTCAAAATGCCATAGATTAAATTCTTTAAAGACCATTTGTGACATTAACTCTAATAATAATAATAATAATGGTAATAAGTTAGAAAACACCTCATTGAGTCATCCTGTCACAAGAAGTTTTCCATTCCATGAAATTTTTCCCCTATCCGAAGGAACTTTCGATGAAAATTCTATACAAGAGCTATGCTGAGGAGTTACGAACGTCACACACATATACATACATATATAGCCTTGGCAAAGTAGACCGTTACCACTTGTAAAGTAAATATCTATCTAAAGAACAAGGTTACCATCAAATAATTTGAGATTATCTTAGTTTCTGGCTAAACTTTGTTACTATTACTTGTCTACTTGGCGACACATCGGGCTAAAACAAGTTACATGTTGCCAAAAACGATTCAACTGTCGTTTTCTTCAACAGATTTCCAGGACTATTTATATATATATATATATATATATATGGTAAAATTCATTATTTTCTGCCATTCCACAAATTACAATCCATCCTGAAAACATAAGAAATATTCACTTGTTGGCCATGTTTTGGCTTATTATTTTCTTTAAAAGAAAATATACCACATAAACACAAGAAATTATCCTTAAACTAATTACTTGAACACAAGAGTCGTATTGAAAATAGCATTCAACTAATAAAGTTGCCAGTAATCAATGAAAACTAGTCAAGTAGTGGCCGGAAAGGGATTAAAGCCTTCCTTGACCATATTCTTTAAGGGCCAAATCAATGGTTGTGGGAGGTTGTCCCATTCGTACCAATCCCAGCCATCACACATGTCGGGCTCAACATTTTGGGGCACTTGTTGAGGGTCTCTCTGTACTGCGCGCATTAAGATGGTCACTTTGTGACCCTTTTTTGGTTCTTCCAAGAAGAGGTTGTTTGTGACTTTGAGGAACTCTATCTTTTCAATCTCTAAACCTGTTTCTTCATTTAGCTCCCTCCTTGCACACTCATCAAAACTCTCCCCTATAACATTCCAAAGTCTGATACATTAGATATCATACATTCAAATAATGTGCAAATTTATAAAAAGGAACGGGGAAAAAAAAAAAAACACTAATATTAATGGTGAATAATAAAATATTAAAAATACAGCCACTAAATGCAAAATGTGGTCATGATAAGATTCGACCTTCCCACACTTTTATCTAGTTGTCGTTCGTATAGTTACGACTTTATTTATGAGTTTATTTTGAGCAAAGGCAATGCAGATTTCGTCATGAAATTCTTTTCTTTTTTCCTAATGAATTATCATTTTCTAAATCCAAATTGAATTGAATAAGTAGTGGGCTAAAAAGTGTAACGACATGTCGTTTGGGTGCAAATCAGTTTTCAAAAGACCGCACACAGCAAACTCTAGAGGCTGAAGTCAGTAAGTCACCACGGTGCTCAAATGGCCAGAGTCAAGACTCTTGCTTCTCCAGAAAAGATTGGATTTAATACGTGTTACATAATTAAGCCCCCCCCCCCCCAAAAAAAAGTTAATAGGCCAAAATTTGATATTGATCTGAAAAATAGAACTTAACCGACCTAAGAAACAGAACACAAAAGCAGAGAAGATGCAAATCTGATTAGAGAGAGAGAGAGAGAGATGAGGACAGACTGACCGAACTCAAGGTGGCCACCGGGGATGCAAAAGTAGGAGTCCCCAATGGAGCGGCGGCGGCGCCCCAAAAGAACGGTTTTCCCTCTGAGCAAGAAAACCATTACTACCACTCTTGGCACCACATCCACTGTCGCATCATTCTCCATTCTCCTATATCTCCGCGCCCCAATATAACAGGGACCTTTGGAATGTTTCTCTATGTATCTATAAGCTAGCTATATATATATATAGATAGAGAGAGATGTTCATGTTATTGGCTTTGAGGTGTGTTTTTAGACGCGATGAGTGAGATCCACGTGGGGTTTGTGTGTGTCAAAAAAAAACGACAACAGTCTTTCTGATGGATCTATTCAGCAATCTGCTGCGCACCCACCATAGGCCATAGGTGATTAGATCAAGGTTCCTCATCATTGCGACCTTTCACAAGAGTACAACAGGAAGAATCTGCTGTTGACT
Organism: Parasponia andersonii; assembly: GCA_002914805.1. Taxonomy (NCBI): domain Eukaryota; kingdom Viridiplantae; phylum Streptophyta; class Magnoliopsida; order Rosales; family Cannabaceae; genus Trema; species Trema andersonii. The sequence continues at coordinate 33,102 of JXTB01000614.1, read as the reverse complement.
CCCATCATTAGATTCTCTTTCTTTCACCAATAAGAGACAAAGGATCCAAAGCTTAGTTGACATTCCTTTTAACTTTGAATGTGACGTGGATTATTTTTATTGATTGCTGATTTATAGTGACACAATGTGACATTTGATTCATGTAACCAATTGAGACCAGAACATATTTCAAGGACTAAATTTGGGATGATCTAAAAATTAAGAAATAAAATAAAAATTTTCATACAAAATTGAATAACAGATATTCGTTTAAAGAGGGGCCAAAATTCAACCATATTTTGCAAAAGGCCTCTCCATTTTTCCAAATTATTAGAAGGGGCTATTAGAAGAATAGCCAAATTTTAGATCTCTTTTTAACATATATTTCTTCCGAGTACTGTATCAAAATGACTAATGTAATAGTGGATATGCCTAGTGTAAATCTGAAAAGCACTAGAAAGAGTGACGCTCAATATGTAAAGTTGTTAACCGAACCCCATTATATAAGCGGACATACTAGGTAAAAAAAATGATATACTTGTTCATCAAAAAAATATTAAAGCAAGGGCGAGGAGTTCCTTAATCAGCAAACCTGAAGTCCTAATGGTATGGACACATTACAGATTTCCGAAGACTTGCAATTTACTATTCTTGTGGATTAAGGTCAGTATTCTTCCTTTACCTCTATAATTACTATTTTAGTTGTGATTATTTTTTTTTTTACGTAATTGGAAGTATTATTACATTTATATTTAGGGTTTAATTCAGACCAAATTTCAGTTTCAGTTGAAAAGAAAACAAAAATACGGTCACGAGCAACTTAATTGCAACAGTGATTTTGCACCGTGTATTCTTAACATTTGGATTTTGTTTTCTTTTTCTTTTACACATTTTTCTAGTAATTTTCTCTAGAAAACAAACAAGTTCACTCCTTAGTTTTGATCGGAAGCTCATCCGGAAAAATGGCAATGGCGATTAGCTTCTGGCTTTTGTCAAAAGATGTGGTAGAGGAAATCATGCCGTGGGTGCCTCTCGATTCGTTGGTATGGTGCAAGTTCGTCAAACAAATGTCGTGCGCATTAGGGATATATGTTTATAAATATAAAATCTCGGAATATAATATTTATAAATATGGAATTCACAAATTAATATCATTAGGAATTATAGGAGATTGGATAATTTTAAATTTAAGTTAGTGATTAATAAAATTAATTATTTTATTAATTGATAACTTTCTATAAGTCTTGTTTTAAGGAATTAAAAAATATAATTAGAAGGGCAAAATAATCATTTTATTTGGCTCTAATAATCAGTATTTATGTGAAGATATATATGTAAATATTAATTATCTAATAGATATAATTTTAATTATAAAATATCTTGTAATATTTATCTAATTCAATACAATTTTTACTAAAACATTAGTACGGAAGTAGTCTTAGAAAACTGAGCGGAAAAATGATAAAGGGAAAGTTTTAAAGCCACCATTGATTGTCATTGGAATTCTTATATTCTCACTTAGAGGTCGATCAAGATTGAAATACTCACATATTTCTGTAGTTTTAGAGTTTAGTACTTAGGAATGAAGACTCACTAATTAAGGTACGATTCTTTATATTTATTTAGACTATAATAAAGATTTATAAAAGTTTATGAAAAACCTAATGTAGAAATATTTTTGCTTTCTAAGCTTCAACTCATCTTTAATTTTGTCATGTTTTTCATGAAATTTAAACATCACTCTAAGTTCTGATTCTTGGGGACAGATCAAAATGTTTCAAGTCTTATCTAAAGAATGCTAAAGATGTCAAAAGAGTTTGTCCCTACGAGTATGACGGTGATGGACTATATTTAAGAGGAGTTTGTTATGGTTGATCGAAGATATAGAGGGTCATGACATGATCCTCTGTTTTAGTATATGAGATAAGGAATTTCGTCTCACGCCATGTCCAATACTTGAAGATGATACCTCTGTCGTCGTAATAGAATGGTTCAGCCTATCCACGTTGAATCATTCCATTTCTTTACTTGTTGTGTTTTCCAAATGAGACAAGTTCGATGAGTGTCCACTGTTGATGAAGTACTTGTAATGGATGATTACATTGGTGGCGCTAAAGTTGCTTGTTCTTGGACCAAACATCTGCACATCGGACCATTATTAAAAGTTGTGGATATATTTCCACTCTTCCAATGTGATGAGATTCCCATGCAAGTCGTGCAAGTCGTATATTCCATGTTTGCCGATCAGTAATGAATGGAAAGAGAATGGAAAAGAAATGGTGATAGAAAATTATCAATTATTATAAATAACAATAAATCTAGAAATTTATTTGCTATAAAAATAATAATATTATACTAAATAGTGTAGCAAAATAAATTATAATTAATTTATTATAACTAGAATAATAACATTCACGATAATAATAATCAAAATAACAAAGAAGTTTAAGAAAATTAAACTGAGTCTTATGTGAAAACACAATTTGTTTAAAATAGTTACACCTCTTTATCGGAATGCTTAGAGTGTTAGTCTAAGATTAACTACCCAAGAGAGGGTGAATTGAGTTTTAAAATTTTTTAGGAAACTTTTCAACTATGTAAAATCATAGACCACTATTTTGAAACTTTGAGATTAAATGAACAATAATGCCAAATATATAACAATAATACTAAGTCAATTAATCACAACAAATATCAAACATATAATCAAACAGTTTGCATTAAAGTAAAGAGTGTAGAGATAGAGAAAATACAAACTCAGTTTTTACAAAACTTGATAACCATGGCGGTTTGCCTATGTCCCCGGCCCTTGGTAACTTATTTTAAGCTTTCTACTATCAGATCAAGATTATGGGCTTGACCGACTCTTATATAAACGAAGTGAATTCTTCTTAGGCACACCCTAACCTTTCTAATAGTCTTGACTCCGATTCTATCACGCCTAACTTTGGATTGTTTTGAATCCGATGACAACCTCACTTATATAGATTGTTTAGATAATGATGTCAATCTCATTAACTCATGGGTTGTTTAGACTTCAGTGACAACCTCACCTAAATCGGGTTGTTTATGAATCCGATGCTAACCTCAGCTATGTATGAGTTATCTATGACTCTGGTTCCAATCTCTGCTCAACTCAAATAGTTTTACAATATAGGAGTGAACACACTGAAGAAGGCTCCTCTCAAAATAATGAATATAATTTTAGCTTAGGAGATTTGAGTACAATGCACAATGCATGCTCTAAGATTAGCTCAAAATAATTTGAAATTGTAATTAATGTGAAAATAGGTTTAGATATTTTGAGAATCGATGAATATCAATTTAGATTCATGCTCTTGTCTTAAATACCATCAAATGAGGCTTTATAAATAGATATCCAAGAAAATACCATCAAATGAGGCTTTATATATAGATATCCAAGAAAACTAGCCATTTATAGCTATTATTAGCTTTCTTTCAAATATTTAGTCAACTAAATTTAAAGCTGGTCGACAAAAAATATAGTCGTTAAAGTTTGACGTACTAGTTTAGCTCCAATGGTCATTTCTAGCCACTGGTCTGAAAAATAGTCGATCAAAATCACTATTGGCTGACCAAAATCAGATTTTAGTTGATAAACTCATATTTGGTCATTTTTCAAATTCTGATAAGATTTTTGGCAATTTTCAAATTTTACAGCTTTTAGTATTTTTCAAAATCTGACTTCTAAACTTGTTTTAAACACTTTAAAAATATTAGAAATCAATTTAAAAAGAGTATTTTGACTATTGCAAACTTGTTCTACATTAACAAAGATATTGAAAAATAATTTATAAAGTATTCATAGCAAAATATATTCTAGTTTGCAAATAGAAAATCTCTTTTTAGCCTATATCAAATAGTCATGATTTCAAATATATTTGTAACTTATTTAAACTTAAGAAATCATATTTCAAAGAATACTTTGCCTATTTAAAATCATTATTTTCTATTTTCAAACTTCTATAATAAAATAACCATTTTAAGCTTAAGATAGTTTGAAATTTTTTTTTAAAAATATAAGCCAATGCAAAGATAATTTATATACAATAAACTAAATCAAACGTAAGACTGAAATATACCCTATGTAGATACGGTCTTGTATCTTGATCATTCATCTTTAAGTTTGATTCTAATTGGTCCAATATATATTCATCTTCAAGCTTGATTCTTTGATTAACTTGAGTTAGAACTTTTAAAGCTAGTTTACTACACACTCAAGGTAAATCATTAGTACTAAATCAAATGTTTGTTATCTTCAAAATACAAGTGAATAAGCTTGAAACCTTAATTTCTCAACAATCTCCCCTTTTTTAAGGATGACAAACATTGATTTATGAAATAAAAGAAAATATGCAATAAAGATATAAAAGTATGAAATTTGACAAGTTCATCTTATTCCTTACCATATTTTAAGCTAAATCTCAAAATATTCTTGAGAAAGTAGAAGAGACTTGTTTTCTCTTTTTAACTTAATTAGGCATCATGAGCATATTATGAGAAAATATAAAAATGTGTGCTAAAAAAAATTCTCTCCCTTAAAATCTGCATACTCATAAATAAATTCTTTTCTTCTAATTTATTATTCTCTCCCTTTTGACATCATTAAGAAGATAGAAATAAATTTCAAACAAGATGTCATATGAAAAATAATTTATCCCTTTTGAATAAGATTCTCCCTACATTATTAATTCAATATATTACTCTCTACAATTGAATTCATGACAAGTGTATAAGAAAGAGCAATACACAAACAATTTTCTTCCCATATAAAAAAATAGTATGACAAATTAAATAAAAAAGAGATAAAAAGGAATCTAAAATTGAACAATCTTCGAAATAAGGATAACAATTATCAAACAAAATATTGAACGACAATATGATAACATCGTGAAAACAAGAGCATTCTTTTTAGTTTTTATCAAAACTTCATTTATTAATAATAAGTATGACAAATAAAGTATATTTAAAATAGAGAAGTTTCATCACATCAAGATCATAAAAGCTCTAGCACAAAGTGAAAATAATTTTGTTGAACATCGTAAAAGCTCTAGCATAATTTTTACTTATTGAAAACATATTTCTCTAAGAATAATCAATCATAAAGCATAGGAGAAATTCCAATCATTAAAGCACAATAGTAAAATAATATCTTTTTCTTCAATTTCATCAAGCTATAGAGAGCATATCACAATTTATAGAAAATGATTATGATGAATTTAACACAAATAAATTAGAAATATGCTTCCCCTCAATATTTAAATCATGATCAAAATATGAATAACCAAAGTAGGCAAAGATAATTCATATATGTAAGTTATTAATGCAAAAAAGTATAATCATAAGCATAAGGCATTCAAATTAAGGAAAACATTTAAGATAATAATTTATTTAATCATGAACTCTTAATGTAGAATTTAAACTATTGTTGAAGCTTAAAGAATGTCAATTCAAATCTTGAAAAAAAAAAATCGAAATATGATATTCATAAAATCAAAATATGATATTCATCAAAAGATTTACTTATATTATTTCATTGGATGAATAATCATACCCAAATATTCAGAATGACAAAGTTACAAAATATAATCATTGAATTCAAACAATGTCATTTTAGTTCTAAAATCTACTTCCATACATCTATTTATATATATACATAAAATATATATCCCTATAAGAAATAGAATTATTCAATTAATGTATTCAGGATTTATCATGAATAACCATCAATGATTTGCACAAAAATAAAAGTTTAAGCAATATGTATTGTGCAAGCAATTTATATATCAATTAGACTCATAAATAATTCAAATAAAATCATACATACCATCATTTCAAAAGCTCTTCATCTTCTTTGTGTTGAGGTTAGACTTCATTATCATCATTTTTGATTTGTCTTTAAGCTCCAATTATATATCATACTTACAACAATGTCATCTATACTTTTTTCCTTGGAGAAGTTATTAGTCTCATCAAATATCATATGCATAGATTTATCTATTACTTAGGATTTTTTTTTTGTTGAAAAACTTTCTTTATGTATTACTAGTAGTAGAGTACCTAAGAAAAATTCTAGTATTTAATTTTGAATCAATGTTTTGAAGTTGTCTTTATTTTTTTTTTAAAGAACAAAATATTTATATCCAAAGACTCTAAAATAACCAATATTGAGTTTTAGATCATATCGAAACTCACGATAGTATTTTAAAATATAACAAATAGTGTTGATGACTTTAGCATAAAAATATTTTAGTAAAATTTTTGCATTTGACATAGCCATTTCAAAACTAATAAAGAAAGTTATGTAAAGCCCATTTTCTTAATAAATAAACACTCAAGCACCTCAAGAGTATAAAAATTGATTTACTTTCTAAAGTAACATGCTTTACTAATCTTGTCATTTCCAAAAATTAGACTTAATAAATCATAGCAAGATTCCTTTAGTAAAAGATTTGAAATTGTACGCACATGAGCATGTCTAATTTTCTCTGCCATAATTAATAAATATTTTCTTTTAAAGCAAAAAAACATATTTTGACTTGAAAACTTTTTCACAAAAAAATTTATTAAAAGATATAATCTTATTTATTTAGATTTTCAAATGGAGTTTTTGAAATGTAAAAGAAAAACTCAATAACTCAATCACATAATTGACAAAAATTAAACATGTTATATTTCTAGCAAGACATTTTCAAAGATAGGCAAAGAATTATTACCGATATTACTTATGCCAACGATCTTGCATTTTGTATTGTCTCCAAAAATTAAATATTCACTATCATTTCTTTATGAAACTTCAGAGCTTGGTGAAGTCATCGGTAAAATACTTGGAGCAACCATTTTTTTACTTGTACTTACAACAAAGATTCAAATATGAATTTTTGGTATCCACTTAACTTTGGATCTTTGGAGGTTAGTCTTTGAATTCTTTAGTACCCATTCTTGTTTGACACTAAAATATACATTTTTCTTAATGGAGTAAGAAAAACTTGTAAGTCTATCTTGGTTGCAATAAGTACATACATATTTTGAGTTACTCTTAGATGTTGCTTTCACAAAATAATTTTCAAGATACTTTTATTTTATAAAAGGTTTATATCCTATACATCCTTTGTCAAAAATACATTTTGTCTACCAAGCATTAAATCAAAATTCTTCTTTTTATTTGTAAATATGTGGACAATATTGGTTAAATCTAAAACTTTTTCTTTTAAGGAGGCATTTTCATTTTTCAAGGATGTACATATATCGCAAGTCAAAATAACTCCTTTTCTTTTGAAAAATTCTCAAATTTTTTCGATAAAAGAGATAATTTCTTTTTGAGAACACTATTTTTCAAAACAAACAATTTATAATTAATATGTAATTCATTAAAATCAACAAGTAGTTCACTATATGATAACTCTTCTTCATCACTTTCATTATCAAAATCACTTATAGTATCACTATCATCAAGAAACTCCTCATTGGGTTCAATTGATTTTATCTCATCTTCAATTGCCATAAAACATATGTTGTCATCTTAAACTTCTTCACTACTTTCTTTCATTAAAATCTCATATGTCATGAGTGAGCCTACGAGTTCTTTTAGAGAAAGCTTGGTGAGATCCTTTGCTTCTTAAATTGCCACCACTTTACTTCTATATACTCTAGAAAGATTCCTAAGTATTTTGTTCACCAAATCTATGTTAGAGAATAATTTTTCAAGAGCATTATAAGAATTAATAATAATAGTAAATCTAGTAAATATTTGAGCAATAGTCTTATCTTCATGCATCTTGAATAATTCATATTGATGAGTAAGAATATTTATTTTCGTCTCTTTCATAGAATTTGTGCCTTGATATGACACTTTAAGCATATTCCATATTTCATGAGCATTTGTAGCTTTTCCAACATTATTGAATATATCTCTATCCATACTACAAATCAAAATATGCATAACTCTACTATTCTTTGAAAAAGTAATTTTATTATTTATATCATATTCATCTATTTCTTTATCAACAAATTTATCACCAACATTTTTCTTAAGAAAAAATGGACCATATATGCAAGCATCTTATTTTTCTAATAATTAAAATCAGTTCTATTAAAAAATTGTGGTCTAGTAGTTGAATACCCCTCATATAAAAAATTTTGAAAATTATTTGGGTTCGCCATCTCAAGATGGTTAAGTCTTTTAAAATTGAGTACCAAGCTTAGATACCAAAGGTTAGCCCAAAATTGATTACCCAAGAAGGGGGGTGAACTAGATTTTAAAACTTTTTAAAATTTTTTTTAACTATGTAAAACTATAGACCACTATTTTGAAACTTTGAGACTAAATGAACAATAATACTAAATATATAACAATAATACAAGTCAATTAGGTACAACAAATATCAAACACATAATCAAATATTTTGCATTAAAGTAAAGAGTATAGGGATGGAGAAAATGCAAACTCAGTATTTACGAGGTTCGACAAACACGACGGTTTGCCTACGTCCCTGGCCCTTGGTAACTTGCTTTGAGCTTTCCACTATCGGATCAAGATTATAGGCTTGGCTTACCCTTGTACAAATAGAATGAAAGCTTCTTAGGCACACCCTAACCTTTACAATAGTCTTGATTCTGGCTCTATCATGCATAACCTCAGATTGTTTTAACTTCGATAACAACCTCACCTATATAGGTTATTTAGACAATAGTGCCAATCTCACTAATGCGCGGGTTGTTTAGACTCTGGCGGCAACCTCATCTCAATCAGGTTATTTATGAACCCAGTGCCAACCTCACCTATGTACGGGTTATGTATGAGTCTAGTGCCAACCTCACCTCAACTCAAATAATTTAATAATACAGGAGTGAATACACTCAAGAACTCTCCTCTCACAAGTAATGAATATAATTTTGGCTTAGCAGATTTGAGTACAATGTATAATGAATGTTTTAAGATTAGCTCAATATGATTTGAAATTATAATTGATATAAAAATAAACTAAGACATTTTAAGAGTAGATGAATATCAATTTAGGTTCCTGTTCTTGTCTTTAATACCATCAAATAAGGCTCTATATATAGATATCCAAGAAAACTAGCCATTATTAGCTTTCAGCCAAATATTTGGTTGACTCAATTTAAAATTGGTCAATAAAAAATATAGCCATTAGAATTTGACATGTCAGTTCAACTCCAACGGTCATTTCTGACTACTAGTTTAAAAAGTGGTTGACCAAAGTTGATTGACAAAAATCATTATTGGTCGATCAAAATTTGATTTTGATCGAGTAAACCCATTTTTGGTCATTTTTCAAACTCTAACAGGATTTTTGGCAATATTTAGATTTGGACAACTTTTAGTGTCTTTCAAAAATTAACTTCTAAAGTTATTTTAAGCACTTTAAAAACATCATAAATCAATTTAAAAAGAGCATTTTAACCATTGCACACTTGTTTTAGATTTACAAAGATATTTAATAATAATTTAGAAAGTATTCATACTAAAATATATTCTAGTTTACAAATATAAAATCTCTTTTTTGCCTATATGAAATAGTCATGATTTCAAATATATTTGTAACTTATTTAAACTTAAGAAATCATATTTCAAAGAATGTTTTGTCCATTCAAAATCATTATTTTCTATTTTTAAACTTCGATAATAAAATAACTATTTTAAGCTTAAGATACTTTGAAAACTCTTTTAAAAAATATGAGTTAATGCAAAGATAATTTATGTGCAATAAACTAAATCAAATGCAAGGCTAAAATATACCCTATGTAGACACGATCTTGTATCTTGATCATCTATTTTCGAGCTTGATACTAATAAGTCCAATATGTATCCATCTTCAAACTTAATTATTTGATTTACTTGAGTTAGAACTTTTAAAGTTATTTCAATACATATTCAAGGTAAATCATTAGTACTAAATTAAAAGTTTGCTATTTTTAAAATAAGAGTGAGCAAGATTGAAATCTTAATTTCTCAATATAGAGGAATATCAAAAGTGTTTGTCTCCTAAGATAAAATAGTTCACGAATACGCACCAACTTACTACTCCTAGCGAACTTAACAGTGCCAAAACTCTCTTACCACGAGTATACAAGACTCTACTAGAGAGCTTAACTTTAAAAAAAAAAAAAAACGAATGCTTTAGTGTGAGGAAATGTGAAGGAGAAGGTCTCCTTTCATAGTGCTCATACCTTAGGTATTATGTGGCTAAATATTTTGGATTGACATTCCTATCCGCAAGACGTAAGGGCACACATAAGCATATGCTACACCAGTATTTTAAAATGACATTTGTATCCACAGGTTACTATATTACTAAGCTTCAAATGTGCATTCTGATTTATACATGTTTGCCAAAAGCTATTTTTTTTTACATAGGACTTCTCTCACTTTCTATGGTTTTCTATTCTAACCTCCTCACTTTAAGTTTTAATATCTCATTTTTTTTAGCTCTATTTTAGATATATATATATATAAATATATTATTTCGATGTATTTGCAGAGTATCTACTAATCCAAAGTAGATTTCACTCATTTTTATGCCTCAAAATGGCTATTAACAATAGTTTATAAAACCCTTCTTCTAACAAAAGAAATGGATAGGGATAAGAAACAATGGGTAAGGAAAGTTATGATTCTCTTTCATGTGTTTACGTACCAATTAGTTACATACAAAGATATCATTCCCTTTCCCATTCCTTTTCCTCTCCATTTCGGATTACTAAACATGCCCGTAGATTGGTCATGGAAGAGGATAACTCAGGGAGGATAAAATTAGTGTCAAACAACTTTCGTACCCCAAAATTTAGAGATATTGTTGTCCATGATTCAGTTAGGGAATTTCCTTGGGTTATTTCTACGTAAAAGGTATGGTTTCAGTTATCAGCTTGATCTACTCGGAGATTTCAAGCAAAAAGAAAGAAACTCTCTGTTGAGGAAGTAAGTCATAATGGTATATGTGGCTTGATGGATCTTTCAAAGTTTCCCTTCTTTTACATTTTTTCTTGCTTTGTCTCTTGAATGGCTTGTTATTACTTTATTTTCATATAAACCATTGTCTAGTGTCCTTAAACGGTATGCAAAGTGTGAGATAAAAATGACACTTTCTTTTCCTTTTTTTCTTTTTTTGGTTTGAAACCCAGATAGAATGGAATTTCAACTGCTAGCATGTCTATGAGACTATGATCAAATATAAATTGCTTTAAGTGCTGATTTTCTTCTCAGTATTTTATGAACTTATTCAGTTTATGAAATTTACTAAAAATGACAGTTTATCAAATCATTTTAATCATTTTTATAAATGAAGGAACATTCAAACTTTATATTGTTCAAATGAATCTTGCAGAGAAACGACCATTCACCAGAATAGAGAGGCGTAATCCAATGCAATGTTAGAATTGTGCACTGCTTTGTGATTGAGATGGTACAATACAACGTGATTTTATTTTTTAAATATTAGATCGAAACCAAAATTACAGTGAGTTTTCTGTATTACCAGTTGTCAGTAATTAATAACAATTTTTTTCCAAATTATCTTCGTTTTCTGAGGGTATTGTCGCTCTCTTGTTGCGGATCCGAAGTCTTGTCATTTTATTAAAATATGTCGTTCCTTAACGTCCTTCTCTTCATTTGTTGTTTAAAATATTATTTGTCGTTTCCCTCTCTTCCTTCTTATTTCTTGTTGCCGTTTCAAACATGTTGGAATGTAAGTTGATGCAATGTGTGCTTGTCTTGCCTTTTTCAAAGAAATTAGATTATCAAATATTTTTTTTAAAAAAATGGCATTCTAAACCTGTATTTGTATTTCTGTAAAAATTTTCCTTATTTTTGAGAGGAGGTATTACGTATATCACATTATTGGAAAATGAACTTGGCTAGTAGTAATGTACACTCAAGTGACCTTTTTAAAAGTGTTTTGGAAAATGATTTTTTTAATAATGCCACAGTGTTGTGTGACATGGGGTCATATAATTTGTCATTATTAAATTATGACTTGTTTAGAAAATGCTTTTAAAAGAGTCATTTACTCTAAATCACTACTACTTGTGTCAATATCCCATATTCCTAAACCCGTTCGGCTTTTCTTCAAAATTTAAAGGCCCAACCCATTGATAAAGAAAATCGATGAGGCCTCCACATGTGTGACATGATACAAGCAGGGGATAGGAGCCTCTTCAGCAAACAAAGAATCCCAATAGTAATGCAGAAACTTTATGGACATTTTACCGACCAATAAAGCCGGGAAATATGGTATTTTTCAAAAAATATTAAAAAATTTATGATTTTAAAAAGTAATAAAATTTTCGTACGATCTTTCGTGATATTTTTCAAAATACTTTGAAAGCTTGAAAATACAGTGGTATTTTAGTAAATAAGCTTTTTTTTAACAAGAAACTATAAAAAATTTTTATAAACTAATTTAATTTTCTATTTGCAAAATGTTACGCATGTAAATATATCAAATGAAACCACACAAGAAAATGCAAATATTTCCTAAAAATCATTGTGAATTCTAAAACGCTCTATAACTAAATAAATCACAGAAATTTAACTAAGTAAATCATAATAAACTATGAAGGTTTCCTGAAAAATCATTATGATTTTCTCTAGCAGAATATCCTGTAACTAACAAAATCACAGGAAACCAATAAAGTTTTTTGGAAACTATTATGGTATCCATTTTATCAAATACTTTGTAGCTAAGTAAACTACAGAAAACCACGAAAGTTTCATAAAAATTATTGTGGTTTATTTTTCAAATCACAGAAAACAATGAAAGTTTTCTGAAAACTATTGTAGTTTATTTTTTACAGAATGCTCCTAAATCTCATGAAATCACAAAGGAAATCAAGTGATTAATTATTTACTATGGATGAAATACATTTTGCTTTGCAACTTTAGAATATACATAATGTATTTTGTTTTTAAGACCCCAACATTGAATTAAGTATAGTAATTGTCATTGCCTAAAAATATTCTCTCGTAAAATTGGATGCAAGCTAATTATCAAGAACATATAATCTATTCTAAGAATAAGACTAGGCAATGAATGAATTATACGAAAGCAAGCTAGCTAAGTTTTTTACTTAATTATCGTTGAGTAATTTTATCAAGCATTTGGTGTACAACAATCCCAATTTCTAGTAATTCTACATAATTTCATCAAACACTTGCCTACTTTAAGAAAAAATGGATTCTTCTACTAAATTTAAATTATACTCTTCCTTTTATTTTTTTTTTTCCATCCTTTTGTCTTATTCAACTAGATAACTAAAAATAAAAAAAAAAATAGAAAAAAGACTCTATAAAGACAAAGTAATAGAGAGAGTACGTAAATAAGGACTCAAATTCTATTGTCTTTTGTACCGATTGAATCTGCAAGGAAAAGTATTATAGCAAATAAAAGCTCCAAAGAGAACTTTCTCTTCTTTTCTCCAACCAAAGTTAATCTACCGTTAGAAACATCACATTATTGACGAAATTAATTATCGAATTTGAGAAAGACAAAGAAAAGCGAGTCATTATCATTAGGATTGGAATCGTCACTTGATTCGAGTGAAAAATGGCAATCAACCTTGAGTTCAGAACAAGTCAGCTTAGTAACAGATGAGTTGTATCGCTTTGATATAGTGTAACATCAGAAGATTAGAGACAGAGTTACTAGAAGAAATTCTAAACATTTTAAATAAATCGGTATTATTTTGAAAAATACAATATGAGAATGTGTAATCCCAAAAATATTATATTTATGAAATTAATTTTTAAAATATCTTAGTGGGTGTCAAAATTCTGAGAAATATTTTATTCGTTGTAAGTTAACGTCAGCTTATTACTCTACCTTTGTTATTATTATTATTTTTTTGATGGTGTTAATAGCAATCACGGAAGTGGTTATAAAAATCACCCACTTTATTTAGCACTTTCTGTTGGAGCGGTTTCTCACCAGTCGCCCACGTGTCTTGAACTGCTGATGCTGGATTCTCCAACTGTTCACGTGCCCTTGCTGTCTCAAAACTCTCTGAACTCCAAGCAAGATCGGAGAGGCCGGGGTGGCTACCTGCAAAGACTCTCCGATGCTTAAGTCAGTGGTTTTTCTTTGCGTTTTGGTAGCAAGGAGAAAGATATATCAGTCTCAATATCTATCTCTTTTTCGTGTTTTCTTTTTTAAGTGTTTTTTTTTATGCGAACTTCCCCTTTTAGGAACACATAGCTTCAATATATGTAGCTCTCGGATAGTGAACAGTATGGTTCTCTATCTTTGGAAAAGTAAATATAATCATGAGTACCTTNGCTACCGCGGCCTGATTTTCGCCGCCTCCTATGGCTTCAATCTGTCAGGAGCAAGATTTGGGCACATCGCCGTTCTGTCAGGACGGCTTGTCCCTGCGCGCGCACCTACCCAGAAACGCATTAAATGCTCTGTCCGGGTCTGGAGCCGTGGGACTGCCTTCCATCGTATCCAGTTTGAAGACCCTTGGGGCTTCTGACCTCTACGACTGTTGAGGTGAGGGTCGCTGTTCTTAGACAGCAGACCCTTGGGGCCTCGGACCGCCAGCTGTCGTGGTTTCGAGGTCTGACCGGCTGAACCGTTTGGGATCAGTGGTGGATTCTGCCTTAAATTCGGAAGACCCATAGGCCGATGGCGAGATCACGTGCGATCCGCGTGACCCTTCTCGTGGTTCAAGGTTCAGGAATGGGCCCCACACTTTCCTTGCTAAATAGCACGGGATCAAATCTTTACACGCTCATTTGTTACCTTCATTGGAATTTAGTAGGACTTGTCCCCACCTTCGTTAAATTTCAATTCAAAGTTCAACCAAATCCACCACTTCCCAACGCCATGGCCCCAAAAGATAATAAAACATTACTGAAAAATAAGCCACAGCTACCTTTGCTCAACCCTTCTTCCGAAAAGTTTTTAGAATCATAATTTGTTCTTTATCCAACCAAATTACTTCACTCTCGTTTTACTTGAAATAATTTATAATTAATTTTAATAGGAAGCTGATCAGGAGAAATGACAACTAGCTTCTGTCATTTGCCAAAAGAGGTGACGGAGGAAATCATGTTGTGGGTGCCTGTCGATTCTCTGGTAAGGTGCAAGCGCATCAACAAGGCTTTGTACTCCCTAATTTCTGCTCTCATCAACGACCCCACATTTGTTGCCAAGCACCTCCTTATTGCCAAAAACAAGTCCTCTGCGACCTTACTTTTCGATTGTGCCAACCCCTATACGACTTGGATGCCGTATTGTCATTGCTCACCTTATTCAATGATGATGGTAACTGTTGACGGAGGTTTTGTCAATAATAAATTTAAGAAATTGTAAGATGTGATTTGTGTGTGTAAATATTTAATAAATCAAAGCAAGTAAAGAGACAAGAATTTTATAGTGGTTTAGTCCCAAAAAAAATGAGCTTACGTTCACTGTTTTTCACTATTTTCTAGAGAGTTACAAGAGTTTTGTTAAGTTTTGAAATGAGAATCAAGAGTACAGAGTGTGTTCAGAAAGTAAAAGAGAGTCTCCAAGTTTTCCCCCATAAAAAAAAGAAGAAGAAGATCCCCTATGGCAGCATTGAACTTCCCCTTATATAGGTGAGGGTAGTTCAATGTTTCCTAATTGTGAAAACAGATAATTGTGTAATCAGAAAATATAATTTGAGTAACAATATAATTGGGTAATAACTTAAATGAAACGACTGGTCGATCTTTTAAAGAGAAACTTTTGTTTCCCTTTCTTTGTAGATTTCCCACTTGATGAAGTTTGATTTAGTTTCCTTTTCATATTGGTCGCACTTAATTTACTCAGAAGAAGTCACACTTAACTCATTCAGAGGAGATCACTCTTTGATCAAGAAAATTCTCATGTGACCTGACACGTTTACTTGGTCGTTAACTTTCCCTTTTTGGCATTGACCAACATATAGAGTTTAGACTGCACAACAAATGCCCCCAGCTCCATTAGTTCTTTAGGATAAAATGGAGCTTCCTTCTTTTATAAGTGCTAGCTTAAAAAATGCGACGTCATGACATAATCTTGAGATCTTCAAAGAGTCGCCAGTTATCAAATCCTATCTTTTCAGAACCAGCATACCTTTTCCTGATAGACGCAACCACGTGTCACCTTTTCTAAGAAGAATAGGAAAACTCGAGGAGACTTTTCCGTTCTTGAGTAAACACAATGATAGCGATGACGCCAACTATTGTCTTAAATCGAGACGTTTCAAATTTTAAAAAGATACTGATTTAATTTCGAAAATTTAATTCCTGCGTGAACTTCGGTCTTTAGATCTGAAAATTAAATGCCTTGATATATGACTGTGATTTGATGATACTTGAGATATATATATTAAAAATCCATCCACCTATTCTTTAAAACTCGAACCTTATTGCCTCATACTTCTCTCACTTTTGAAATTCGAAGCATCTATAAGGTAAATCTTCTTGGCGTCCTTTTCTATTTCGCTGCTCACACAGATTCATTATCTTCTCTGACGAAGTTATCATCACAATCCTTCAGATGACATCTCGGGCCTTCAGTCTTCGAAGAAAGGTTAGTATATATCCTCTCTCTCTTTCTCTCTCTCTCCCTCTCTCTTATTATTCTTCGATTTTTCAAAAAACTCTCGGTTACAGATCTTATTTCTAGTAATAGGGACAAATTGTAAAGCCTAAATGCCCTGAACATAAACCCATCCTATATTCGGATGGACTGAAAAATGGGAATTTTTCAGAATCTCTCAATTAATTTATAGAATAGACTATTTTTAGATGACTGATAGACGAACTCATAGAAGAATTTTAGGATCTGAAATCTTGATTTTTGAAAACCATAATCAGTCGAGTGACGAATTACTGAAGAGTTGCTCGAATAGTTTTTTATGAATTCGTAGATCGATTAGAAAAAATTCGTTAAGGAGCTTGTCGATGCAATCCTAGGATGTGACCCCAAACTATTCGCATTTATCGAAGATCCCTGAGGCTCGTATAGGACTAAATCCATCCATATTTCTTTTCAGATGTCTAGTAGTGAGGATTTTAGGGAAGAGAATGCATTCTCAAGAGAATCTTCCAATACAAGTATTAGCTCTATAAACCTCGAAGACTATCTTGAGCCAGCGCTTGAAGTAGAAATAACCAGGGTCAGGCAAAGTAGTCCTCGCATAGGCAACCTCTCTCAAGACCAGTGGCCTCGACATATCAGGGATTCTCCTGTATTCGCAATGGATTATCAATATGTAGAGGGAGATTGGTCATGTACCAATATAAAGATGAGCTGTTCAACAAACAAGCTCTATACAACTACAAAATCGATGTCCCTCTTCGCCTTCCCACAAAGTTCAATCGACCACACATACTTCATAGCGGAATCGCCTTATTCGCAGAAGTAATTCTCAGATGCGGTGTCCACCTCCCACTTCATCCATACATAAAATCAATCGTCGATTTTTATGGAGTCGTCCCTTTTCAACTAACCCCAAACACATATAGATATATGGTAGGTCTGTACATATTATACCATAAATTAAGTTTAGAAGCCCCCACTCTTAAAGAGTTTGCTTGGTTCTATCAAGTGAAATCAAATCCATCAGATTTTGACTTCTTCTAAGTGGTCGAACCAAGCAATAAAAACTATCTACAGGATCCGCAACAACATTGGAAAATGGAAAAATCTATTTTTCCACTTTGACTATGTGGATAACGGCTTCTTTCAGAACCTTGGTAGGTATCTTTCAGCTTATTGCTTTCTCTACATAAATATATTATTCTGATTGTACTTGTATATCATCGCAGATAATAGGGAACGACCAAGACTCTCCAAAGAGTAGCTCGTAAAGGTGTATAAAATAAACAGCTTTTCGATCGAAGAATTTGATTGGAAAAGGCTTGGGATGACCAAAAACTTAGTTGCTTGCAGACTTCTTCCAAGGGGAGCCACCTTTCCAGATTCTGCTATCCGTCCAACCAAACCCTCAAGCTCAAAGAAGAAGCCGAGGAAATAGAAGGAAAAGGGTGCCTCATCTTCCAAACCCAGAAAACGAAAAGCACCTACCACTCCTACAGTCTCAGAACCATCATCTTCAGAAGCTGCATCACCACTAATTTCCAAGCAGCAAGAAGTTAGTTATTTTTCCTTTCTTTTTGTCGTATTGTCCATCTTGCATGCTAACCAATCATATTTGTACAGAAATAGCAATTGGCAGTGGACTGCGAGTACCGCCTTTAACTCTGTGGTCAATGGCAAAGTCTAAGACACCAGAGAGCACACTCCCTTCTTCGACGAAAGGGAAAGAGAAGATTGACACTTCAAAGAAACGAAAAGTCGTCTTTGAGGATATCCCAACAAGCTCCCCTCCTTATCAACCTTTAAAAACTGCGAGCCAACCTGAGCTATCCAAAGAGACGACCACTTTTTTCTGAAGGACCGAGCCAGGCTGATAAAGACGAGGAGCTTTTCGCACTCCTTCATCAACTGCCAGAAAAAACTGGCATGAGCGTGACCTTCATCGATCGTTTCACTTCTGAGGATGGCTGGGAGATGATGACGCACGACCAACCAAGGTCGTTTTCAATTATGCTATGAGGATGTTGGCAAATGTAAGCATCTCCTATCTTTATTTTTCAATGCACTTTTCTGGTATTAATGTGTGTTATATTTTCAGACCGTTGCAACTACTGTTTTGATGCATGACCCGGTCCTTGAATGCATTAAAAAGGCCGAAAAAGACGAAGAAATATCCCAAGTATTCGAGGACTTGGAGAAGGCTTGCGAGGAAGAGAGAAAATCCTTCAAATTGGAGAATCAACAGCTGTGTGAGGGTTTGGCCAAGGAAAAGCTCGAAAAGGAGAAGCTCGAGGAGAAAATTAAAGAACTTGAGAAGCCTATCTCTGAGCATCCAGATATTCTGAAGGAGGCAACAACAGAGGTGGCTCACAAGGCTATAAAAGAGTTCAAGGCTATTGAAGGCAAGGAGCTCGAAGAAAAAGCTAGTGACATCGCCTCGTCAACCATAATATAAAATATTTACTGCGAGCATCCGGACTTCGACTTTTCTATCCTTGGTGAAGATGTGGTCGAGTTTGTCAAGAGTTGGAAGGAAGCCAAAACTGCTAATACTGGAGACGGTGGAGCGAGCACATCTGCATAGTTTTTATATATTTTTTAAAGTTTCAGAACAATGCGGGCTTGGCCTTTTTTTTTTTTTTTTGTTTTGTAATACTTTGTTTGCATACAGGTGCGAGCCTTTATCAATGAATGCTTGTCAGATGTTTATTCCTATAAAACAATTAAAACACTGCATTGTAATACAAAGATGCATAATTTAACCAAGTAGTCAATCACTAGGTGACTGATCGGTATGCTATTACGATTCGAATCTAACTAACTTAAAACGAGTTTTAAGTGTTAGGATATGTTAGGTCACTTAAGAAAACAGTAAGTATGAGTGATGCGAACTCAATACTATTTTTCAAAAATTCCATAGAAAAATATAATATAGCAATATATCACATCAAACAATGAACGCTTTGCTTAGTTACTTTATTATTTGAGGAGGGAAATTGCGTAATATGATATGCTATGGCATGAAGAAAGGAGAAAATCCTAAAATTTTAAGAAACTTTAGAAATCTGCAATCTAAAATTCTGATCCCTCTAAATGGACGTTTTGCATAGTCCCTTAGGAAGCAAGTAGGAGATAACATTCTGATCCCACTGCCCCTCGAGTTTTATGGTATTCGAAGACTGCCATAAAACTATAAAAGATGAACCAAATTGAATAATCGAAGAAAAGACATCCTTATTGATGAATGATGAATAACAAGAAGACATCTTTATTGATGAGTGCGACGAATATTGAATAACAAGAAGACATCTTTATTGATAAATGCGACGAATGACGAATACAAGATGCCCCCCAGGTCGTTGAAAATACATGAAGATATACATGAAGATTTACTGATAATAACGACAAAGTTTTTCTGCATTCCAAGCATGCTCGATCTTTTGTCCACCAGTGCGAGCTAACTTATATGTCCCAGGTCGAATGACGACATCAATAACATATGGTCTTTCCCAAGAGAGTCCAAATACACCAGCATTATGCTCTTTATTATTAGGTAGAACTTGTCGAAGAACAAGATCACCAACTTCAAATACCTTCTTCTAACTTTAGAGTTATAATATCAAGTAGTATACTGTTGATATGATGCGATCTGAAACTGAGACTGATCGCGCCTTTCTTTTAAAAGATCGAGCTCAATCCTTATTACGTGTTATTGACAAACTGTCGTAGAGAGCTCGCACCAATTTTTACTGGTATCATTGCTTCATATCCATAAGCTAAGAAAATGGACTCTCTCTCGTAGTGGTTCGTTGAGTGGTGCGACAAGCCCATAATACTTCAGAGAGTACTTCTGGTCAAGCTCCTTTGTGCTCTTCCAGCTTTGTCTTTATGTTCTGTTTAAGTATTTTGTTTATAGCTTTGACCTGTCCATTGGCTTGTGAATGAATAACAGCGGAGAAATTCTTCTTGATGCCTAAGTTGTCGCAGAAATTACAGAACTCATCGCAATCAAATTGTTTCCCATTATCAGAAATTATAGAATGCGGTATGCCATAATGACAGATTATAGATTTGTAAACAAAATCTATCATCTTCTTTGCGGAAATGGTACTCATGGCTTTAGCTTCTGTCCACTTGGTAAAATAATCGACTGTGACTATTGCATACTTTAATCCACCTCGTGCCAATAGAAGCATTCTAATAATATCAATCCCCTATACTGCAAATGGTCATGGACTAGTCATTAGAGTTAGAGGAACATGTGGTATTATAGGGACAGTCACAAATCATTGACATTTGTCACATCTCCTAGCAAATTCCATTGTATCATTCTTCATAGTTGGCCAAAAATACCTTGTCTGAGAACCTTGTTTGCAAGTGCCTACCCCCTGAATGGTTTTCGTATATTCCTTCGTGAATTTCCCTCATAATGTAGTGTGTTTTTTCTTCATCGACACATAATAATAATGGTAAACTAAAATTTCTTCGATAAAGCTTGTCATCATAGATGACATAACGAGTTGCCTTCATTCAAAGTCGCTTTGCATTATCTTTACTTTCGGGGAGATTGCCATTTTGTATATACTTCATTATAGGATCTATCTACGATGGTTTTTTTTTTTTGTCAATCGGCATGGTTATTTGAGGTTCTACTTTGATACTTGGTTTTGCAAGAAATTCGACAGGGACGACATTTAGTAATTCGACATCTTTTGTTGAGGCGAGCTTAGATAGAGCATCTGCCCGAGTATTCTCAATGTGAGGAAGAAGTTGAATGTTATAGACAGTAAATGTCAAGAACAGTCTTTGTACCTCCTGTAAGTAAACCATCATTCTCTCTCCTCTTGCTTGATAATCGCCGATCACTTGACAAGCGACCAGCTAGGAATCATTGTATGCCTTAATCATTTCGACCTTTATTTTTGATGTGAACTTTAGCCCAGCTATTAGTGCTTCATATTCTGCCTCATTATTTGACTTTGGAAATGTGAAGCGAAGTGCACAATGAATATTATGCCTTAGTACTATGCCCGCATTGTTTCTATTCTCGTTTGATGATCCATCGACGTAAAGTTTCCACAATCTTGATAAATCTATAGCAGGTTTTTTGATCGCTTATGTGGAAAGATTGACATCATATGTGAATTCTGCAATGAAATCTGCGAGGGCTTGTCCTTTAATCATAGTGCGAGGTTGAAAATTGATGTTGAACTAACTCAACTCAACGGCCCACTTAAGTAGTCGTCCTCAAGCCTCAGGATTTTGTAGAACCTGCTTTAATGGAAAATTCGTAAAAACTTTGATGGAATGCACATGAAAATAAGGTCGAAGCTTCCTGGATGTGACGATGAGTGCTGATGCCAACTTCTCCATCTCTGGATATCTTATTTCAGCATCGAGTAATCTTTTACTTATGTAATATACCGGTCATTGTATCTTCTCTTCACGAATTAATGTAGCACTTGTCACATATTTGGAAACAACAAGATACAAGTATAATTCTTCCCCCGGGTTTGGCTTTGATAAGAGTGGAGGAGAACCTAAGTGTTCTTTTAATTCTTGAAATGTCTGCTTGCATTCTTCTGTACACTCGAACCTCTTCGAACCCTTCAGTATTTTAAAGAATGGTTGGCACTTATCTGTTGACCTGGATACAAATCGACTCAATGCAGTCACTCTTCCCACTAGGCTCTGCACGTCTTTGGGTTTGCGATGGGATTGCATATCGATTAGTGCTTGTATCTTCTAAGGGGTAGCCTCGATTCCTTGCTGGTTGACTATGAACCCCAGGAACTTTCCAGATCCTACTCCGAATACGCACTTCTGGGTGTTTTGTCTCATTTGATATTTTCTAAAAATTTTGAACATTTCATCAAGATTCTTAATGTGATCTTAAACTTTCTTCGATTTTATTAACATGTCATCAACATATACTTCCATCTTTTTACCAATTTGTTTTGCAAACATCATATTGACAAGTCGCTGATAAGTTACTCCTACGTTGATGAGTCCAAAGGGCATCTTCTTATAATAGCACAATCCTCGGTCAGTGATGAATGAGGTATGCTCCTCATCTAGCTCGTACATGAGGATTTGATTGTATCCATAATACGCATCCATAAAGCTTAAGAGTTCCTGCCCCAACATCGCATCTACAAGTTGGTCGATTCTCGGAAGGGGAAAACTGTCCTTCGGGTATGCTTTGTTGAGGTCAGTGAAATCGATATAAGTTCTCCACTTCCTATTGGGTTTCTTTACTAAAACTGGGTTTGCAAGCCAGTTTGGGTAGAAAGATTCCTGATAAATCCAATCATCTTCCTTCAATGTGATGTAGCATTCTGGATTCATGACTGTTCTTTTTTGCCGTACAAGCTTCTTCGTTGAATCTGTATTGAGGTGATGACACATGATATTCAGATCAATTCCCACCATATCCGAATGTTGCCATGCAAAGATATCCAAGTTTAATTTCAGAAAAGTAATCAATGAAGCTCGAACGGGTTCTTGAAGCTTTGCTCCGATTTTTAGAACCTTCGAAGATCTATCAATTAGCAAATCTTCCAAGTTTTCTATAGGTCCAGTCTTGACCTCTCCATCGACTTTTCAAGGGTCGAGGTCTTCGATTGACGTTTCGCCTGACGCTTCTCTTGATGCTTCACCTTGTAGTTAGATCATCATTGTGCGAGGAGTCATATCTTTTGTTGCGAGCTTTATTGAATTATTATAACAAGTCCTCACGTCATATTGGTTGCCTCACACTTCGTCTACTCCATATTGAGTTGGGAACTTCATAGCGATGTGATAGATTGAATTAACTACTCGAAGTTCCCTCAGTGTTAGTCTTTTTAGTACAGCATTAAATGCAGAGAGACAGTCCACAACTAAGAATTGGGTCATTACCATTGAAACCCCAGGATAAATTCTAACGCTGATCTTTAACTCAATCATGACCCTAGGCATTATGCTATTACCAGTAAATCTATAAAATTGAATGACAGTGGGTTTTAGGTCACTTTCATTCAACCCTATTTTCTTGAAGGCGTCATAGTACAAGATGTCGACGGCGCTTCCATTATAGACCAATATTTGTCATAGCTGTGTGCTTCCATAGTTGATCTTTATGACCAACACATCATTGTGCGGGTAATTGACCACCCTGACATCCTGTTCTGTGAAGGAAATATCCATATCCGGTACCCGTTGAAGCTTTTGTGGTCGCTACTCAAGATGTATGACATTGGTACATGGTTGCTGTCGTGCTTCTCGTACGTACCTATCTTGTGCCCTCTTTGAATCTCCACCAATGTACAGTCCTCCAAAAATAGTTCGTACCTCGCGTTAAATTTCTAGAGGTCGCTGTCGGTTTTCTCCAAAAATAGCCGCCCTTCTTTAATTAATCTTCTAATTTCATCTTTTAAGGAAAAGCAGTTATTAGTATCATATCCAATGTCATTATGATACCGACAGAATTTGTTGGGATCGCACCTTGCTCTATCTCTTTTTATTGATTTCGGTTGACGATATCACTTCTGTTTATTTGTGACTGCATAGATATGATCTATGGATGAGTTCAATTTAGTATAGTTGTTGAACCTCATGAGAGCTCTTGGAATCTCCTGCTTTTTCTGTTTGGGCTGCTTCTCAGTCGATTATTTATTACTCCTTTTGTTTGAATTCTTGTTATTATTGTTGTTGTTTGTGGTCGTATCTTTTGCAGCATCTTTTCCTCTTCCCTTTGTCGTCTTATGAAGATTGTCGCATGAAGATTCCATCCTTAGATGTCGACCAACTCTTCGATAGAAGTCTTCAAGGGTTCTGCATTCTCGCTTAAGTAATTCTTCCCAGAGTTTAGTCTCTGGTCGTACCTCAGCCATCATTAGAATTAAAACTCCTCCTTCAGGTGGCTTGTTGACCTTTGCCAACTCTGAGGTAAAGCGATTTTGGGAAGATCATAGAGTTTCCTCTAGACATTGTTGAATAGCAGACAGACTGACCAGTGGAATAGTAAAATTCTTCGCGGCCTGGAATTACCTCAAGAATACAGTCTGAAGCTATTGCTAGGATGAGATTGATCCAGACTTGAGTCCTCAAAACCACTTCTTTGTTGCTCATACGAGAGTTAAACTAAAGCATCTGCAACGTGCGAGATTATCGACACGATGAAGTTCCATCAGGTCGCTGAAGTGATCCATATGATCCCGCGGATCAGTTTTCCCATCAAAATTATTTATGGTGGGAAGTTTGAATCCAACAGGTAAGGTAGCAGCGTGAACCTCCTCACTTAATTGCGATTGACGATACTCATCAGTGAACTCATCATCCCAGCTAGCAAGTGCATCTAATGCGATCCTTAAATTATGAACATCGACGTTCAGAGGGAGAAGATTATCTCTTACTGGTGGTAGGAATGGCTTTTGGTCATTATCACGATATAAGGTGGGTTGGTGAGGCAGGGTCTACTGCGAACTTTGTAGGGATTCCAATAAAATAGTGCAATGAGATTCAGTCATTATAATATGATATGGATCGCTCCTGACTACGTCGCTGTTCTAGATGTTGTCTCAGGTTTGCAGGATTCTATCGAGACTCCCTACTAATCCTTTTAAAGACACTCCTCGATTGACGTTTTTGCCCGTTGTTTAGACAATCACGATTGAAAATTGCTTTCTGAGAAGGTTGTCTACGATCACGATCAGTGCTCGAACTTTCAGTACCAGATTCCAGAGGCAAGTCTGCGCCTGCGACCTTGCCTTTTCCCTTGGAGGTGCGATCTCCATGATGCTCTTACCGGGCTTTATGTTAGTTGCGGTTCCCTATCTCCAAAATCTAAATTCCTCTCTCAGGTTGTTGAGCAGGATGTTCGTGTTGTAGTGAAGTCACCATCTGTCCCTCAGCAAGCCGTCATAGAGAGTCATTAATCTGACTAGTGATTTGCTGAAGGTTCACCAGTGCCTCCTCTATGTGATCCTGTCTCTAGACAATATTTTCTAGTGCGGTCACGGCAGACTGATCCTGAACAGGATCTACCTGTGCAGCAGCAGTGCTTTGGGGTTGGTTTTGGCTAGTTCCCGTGTTTCTGGTAGTATTTCTGATGTTTGCCATTGTTGAAAGAAGCGGAATTGACAAACTATTCTGCTGAAATAGCCCTCCTTCTAGTGCCAATTGTTGACGAAGGTTTTGTCAATAATGAATTTAAGAAATTGCAAGATGTGGCTTGTGTGTGTAAATGTTTAATAAATCAAAGCAAGTAAAGAAACAAGAATTTTATAGTAGTTCAGCTCCAAAAAAGATAAGCGTACGTCTACTGTTTTTTACTATTTTCTGGAGAGTTACAAGAGTTTCGTTAAGTTTCAAAGTGAGAGTCAAGAGTACAGAGTGTGTTCAGAAAGTAAAAGAGAGTCTCTAAGTTTTCCCCCAAAAAAAAATGGAAGAAAAAGATCCCCGACAGCAGCATTGAACTTCCCCTTATATAGATGAGGGTAGTTCAATGTTTCCCAATTGTGAAAACGGATAAGTGTATAATCAAAAAATACAATCTGAGTAACAATATAACTGGATAATAACTTAAATGAAACGACTAATCGATCTTTTAAAGAGAAACTTTTGTTTCCCTTTCTTTATAGATTACCTGCATGATGAAGCTTGATCTAGTTTCTTTTTTATATTGGTCGCACTTAATTTACTCGGACGATGTCGCACTTAACTCATTTGGAGGAGGTTGCACTCAACTTATTTCGAAGGAGATTGCTCTTTGATCAAGAAAATTCTCATGCGATCTGACTCGTCCACTTGGTCACTAACTTTCTCTTTTTGGCATTGGCCAACATATAGATTTTAGACCGCACAACAGTAACATTGATTCCATTATCTCTTTCGCTGAATATCTTAATGTACCACTTATTTGGAATGAAAGCTATGGCATAAATCCTTTGGAGAAGGTTTATCAATTGATGGGATAATCTGCCTAGTTAAAGATCATGGGAACATAATGTTAGGCAATCCCACATTGCAAGAATGCAGAGTTCTCCCACAATCAAAGAATGCTATAAATGGTGGTGTTCTTTCAGGATTGGGATTTGGATACGACTCTATAGCTAACGATTCTAAAGTCGTTGCCGTTTGGTATCTTCTCAATGTCGTTTTCAAAGTTGAGATACACATTGGGTTCTGATTCTTGGAGAGAGATCGAACTGTTCTTACCTGAATGTATAGATGAAGTTTGTCCCTATGACGATAATGGAGTATATTTGAGAGGAGTTTGGTATTGGTTGATCCAAGATTTTGAGGGTTGTAACATGATCCTCTGCTTTGATATGTGTGATGAGATATTTCATACCATGCCAAGTCCACCACTTGAAGTTATCTCTGTCACAATAGAACGGTTTAGGCTGTTCGTTTGGAATGATTCTCTTGCTTTACTTTTGTACTCTGGAAGAGATATCCAATGATTATCTTTTCTTGATGGAAGTATTTGTGATGGATGATTACTCTGGTGATGCCAAAGGTGCCTGTCCTTGGACCAAACATCTGCGTATCGAGCCATTACTAGGAGTTTTGGATACAACATTACCATTCTTCCGAGATGATGAGATTCTCATGCAAGTCGAGCAAGTTACAGATAGATCATTCATGGAGGAAAAGTCGGGGAGTAAGTTGGTCTCCTACAACTTTCGTACCCAGAAACTTAGAGATATTATTGTCCATGGTCCAGATAGGGTACTTCATTGGGCATGTTTCTATGTAAAAAGTCTGGTTTCAGTTAGAAGAAGATAAAGCTTGATCTACTCAGAGAGTTGTGAAACAAAAAGAAGAAACTCAGTTGCGGAAGTAACTCGAAATGGTATATCAACGTGAATTAATGGATCTTTCATTGTTTGACCTTCTGACTTTTGTTGTTGCATTTTCTCTTGAATGGTCATTTAGTACTTCATATAAACCACTGTCTGTTGTGCTTAATCGTTTGTAAGTGTGCTTGCGTGTTTATGTGCAGTCTTGTGAAGTATTAGAATGCAATTAGCATGTCTATGCTCAAATATTAATGGCTTTAAGATGCTGATTTTTGTTATGTCAGTACGTTGTTTACATATTGGCTTGTGCGGGATGCTGGTGTGAGTCTGTAGCTTGTATCTACATTACGATCGTACTAAACATGTAATTGTAAATGAATCTTGCAGCGCAACAACCAAATAGTGGCGCAATCCAATGCGAAGTCTAGATTTATTTACTTTTTAACTTTGAGAAGGTTAGAATTCTTTTACTTCGAACTTTGAGATATTACTAATTACCATTAATAATAAGTTTTTGTATTTGTATATTTATGCATATAGTATGTAGCAACAATGGCAACTGAGTAGATACGAAAATTGAAAATTATTTAGGAGACGTGGGAAGCACTTGGACTAATAATTGAAGCTGCCAAAGCATTTATTTGAGGCTAAATATTTTTGCCATTGAATTGAGTGGCAAAAGTCCTTCAATTTAAAGAGTTCAGTCAAAATAACAAATCAAATTCAAGTAATAATCACATGCTTGTCCAGTAACAGATGACCCTTCAATAAATCCTCTGATTTACAAATAGTTCATCTCTTAAACAACTATAGGAAAAATAAATAAATAAAAGAAATTGAAAAATGGATGCAACTAAGTACTAGTGCTCTCGCCATCAAGTTTGGTCCTTCGCTGCCACCGAAACTAGACTTCCCGAAAACTAGCACATTCGAGCTCCTTTATTTTCAGCTACATCGTCTCTCGCAACTCACAAGTAAAAAATGTTTTTTTTTTTTCTTCAACGTATGATATTTATGTGCGATATGCCAAGCAAGAGTCTTCAATTTGAAATACGATGTGTTTCATGTCATATTTTGTTAATTTGAATTTATGCACGCTCATTTGCAATCTTTGATCCTCTACCGCTTTCTGTCAGTGTAATTTTACAGTAAATGTCGTTTGGTAGGTATGATGTCGTTGCCTTGTACAATTAATAGTTGATGTCTTTTTCTGCTGATTTAATTTCATTCTTCCTTGTTTTCTTCTTCTAATTGTCATTTATCCTATGAAAAGCGAAAATAAAGCACAAAATGTATATTTGTATACGTTGGTGTGTATATTTGTATATTATAAAACAAACGAAGAGTGTTTCTACACAAAATATGTCACAACTTTTCACGACTATTTTGGCGATCTCGACTAGATACTAAAACGTGAATAAAAGGAATGACTAGCAAAGGATCTTGATAGGTACGAATGACAAACAGATTTTGACAGGAGGTAAGCATTGACGAAGATACTATTATATTTTAGCGTTCATACTACAAGAAAAGGAGTCTAAGAGGGTTCCTAGTATTCACTCGTGAAGATTCAGTCTAGGTAGGATATTATAAGCTCTTTCAAATAGCCAGAGTTTCTCTGATAGCACACCATGGCTCTGACGAGATTTCTGGCTTCTCTAGAGCTTAACATATACTACTTAAACTTCCTGAACACAAGTTCATACTAGTATTTGATGAGCCTTAGGAACATTTCTATGAATTTGGTAATTTCCCTACTAACTGATAGAGGATCTCAGAGAGAGGGTTTAGAGACGAGTCATGTTTTAGAACTCACAAAATACAAATTTTATTATTCTTTTTCACACTCCCCCTTCTTCTGAGGGAAGAAGGGGGATTTATACAACTCCAGAGACCTTACCCCGTTGGGGAAGGAATCTCCTTTTGCAAAGGAAAAGACAAACACTGATTAAAGGAGAAGGAATCTCCTTTTTACAAAAGCTAA
>JXTB01000613.1:200657-215938 GCA_002914805.1 Parasponia andersonii | reverse complement strand
ACTAAACTAACTATGTAGGAATTCCCTATCACTAAAATGTTTTCAACCGAGGAAATTGTTTTTTCTACTGGGCATTTTATACTCACCCCCCTACCTTTCTCTTCAGGTGGTGTCCAGTGCAATTTTGGTGATCAAGAGGAGTAAGAGGTTATCTGGATTGCAGTTCATACCTTGGTAATGCTAGGAGTTTGTTGTCGTAGTCTTTGGACTATTTGGATTTTTTACTACCATAGAACCAAGATTACTGCTTCCTATTTTGTCCGTAAACTTATGTATGCCATTCTGGTATTTGACCTTTTTGGTGGATGATGATAATGCTTAGTTTTATATTTGATTTTGTATTTTTAAATAATTATTCGGTCTATGTTTAATAGTGTTTACGAACTGTGGGAGTGGTTTACGAGATGAAATTCCGATTATTTTATTTAAATGGACTGTTTTTATAAAAACTAGGACTTTTGATACTTTTCAAATAAATCAAGAAATTTCCCACCTTTGTGAAATTCCCCTTCTGCCACTAGCCTGGGTTTTGGGTCGTGATAGAAATTTTTGGTATCAGAGCTTTGAGTTTAACAGCTCGGACGTATTACTATTAAACTAGATTGAAGTTGATTTTTATGAGAAGTATTCATCATTATCGCATTAACAGTTTGGCATAATTGTTTCAGACTCGTAAGGATGCCTCCTAGAAGAGTTCCGAGGCACCAGTCGGGTGCTGAACCTTCTCGTCCGGATTTCACTCATTTGATCGAGGCAATGCAGCATGCATTCGTCTAGATGAGCAATCCAGACTATCAACCTCCAGCTCCGAGGGAAAGTCAATTGGATCAGGCTGATCATCTCCAACGATTCATGCGTCTCTAGCCAGGGCAGTTTGATGGTAGACTAGAAGCTCTCACGGCAATTGTTTGGTTGCGTAAGATGGAGAGGAAATTTTTGATCCCTTGGTACTCCGGTTGAGTTTTAGGCTGTGTTTGATGCTACTCGTTTGACGGGGAGCGCCATTCATTGGTGGGAAATAGTGGAACAGATGCAAGATGTAGTGGGCATGACTTGAGAAGACTTTAAACGGATTTTCAAGGCCTAGTATGCCAATAAGGATCAACAGGATGAAGTTGTGTACCGATCTGAGACGTTGACTCAAGGTAACAGAACGATGAATAAGTACCTGATAGAGTTCACTGAGTTGACAAGTGTTGCTCTTGGACCGAGTACGAGTGAGACGTACCGAGTTGCCAAGTTCAGGAGTCATCTGAATCGGAACATTTTCAACAGGATTGGTACCCAGACTTTTCATACTCTTCCTGAGATTGCAGTGGCTACCCAGCGGGCAGAGGCCATCGAAGAAAGTTTGTATTCTAGGAGGAACCAGCGGAGAGGTAATGACAGGGGGGCAACCAGAAGGAACCAGGGGCAGTGGTCAGCCCAGGGCACTCCGAATAGTGGGAGCTCGAACAACAGTGGTTCTTCAGGGGGTGACAGATGTAGTCCGTATGGAGGATGTTTTGTTTGTGGTCAGCAGGGTCATCGGAAGAAGGAGTGTCCCAACCGTCTGCAGAAATCTTCTCTTTCTCAGGGAGGACCGCAGAGGAGCCAGTTAGGTTCTGCTTCTTATCAGAACACTCAAGCGAGGCCGTAACAGTCACAGGGTACTTCGTAGGCTTTTACTTCCCCTCAGCCTTATCAGCATCAGTACCGCCCTCAGGGTTTTACTCAGAACTTTTAGACTCCTCAGGCCTCAGGGAGTCAGGGTGGGCGTGATTTTGGTAGTAGTAGTCCAGGATCCAGCAGTAGCTGTCCTGATCAGGGAAGAGGCAATAAAGGGAAAAGAAAGGTGACTGGCCAAGCCTATACTTTTACTGGGGCAGACGACATTCAGGATCACACCGGTCGAGGTGTTGTTGATGGTATGATCATTCTTTCACACTCTTGGGCACATGTTTTGTTTGATACTGGTGCATCCCATTCATTCATATCCTTATTGTTTGCTCAACTGTTGGGGTTGGAATTTCCTGATTTGGATTATGTATTGTCATTGGTTATACCTTTGGGAGGAATAGCTGATGTGTCTAGTGTGTATAAGTCTTATTGGGTTGTGGTTAGTGATAGGAAGCTTCTTGCTGATTTGATTGTGTTACCGATGGGACAGTATGACGTGATACTCGGTATGGATTGGTTGTCGAAGTATCGAGCTATTGTAGACTGTCATAAGAAGTGGGTGACTTTTTTTCCTAGTGATGGATATCCTATTGTTTATCAGGCTAGAATGAGTCCGTTGAAGCCTAGTCCTGTTCTGAAAGCGTGCATGGGTGGAAGAAAGAAACTTGAGTATTATGGGAACTTGTTCACCATAGATGGCAAGGTGAGGACAGACGATCAAGACCTATGGATTCTGGTGGTGTGTGAGTATTCGGAGGTATTTCCTGAAGACTTACTGGGGTTACCACCTGATAGGGAGATCGAGTTCTGTCTTGAACTAGTTCCTGGAGCTCAGCCAGTTTCTATTCCAGCCTATCGCATGGCACCTGCTGAGATGGAAAAATTAAGAGAGCAGTTGGACGATCTGCTTTTCAAGGGCTTTATTCGCAGTAGCACTTGGTGCTCCTGTTTTATTTGCGAAGAAAGCTGATGGTTCGTTGAGACTTTATGTGGATTACCGGAAGTTGAACCAGTTGACAGTGAAGAACAAGTATCATTTACCAAGGATAAATGAGTTGTTTGATCAACTTGGTGGTTCAAGGTTCTTCTCTAAGATCGATTTGAGATCTGGTTATCATCAGTTGAAGATAAGGGAAGATGATATACCTAAGACAATATTCAGAACTCGATATGGTTATTTTGAGTTTCTGGTGATGCCATTTGGTTTGATGAATGCACCTGCAGCTTTTATGGATCTCATGAATCGGATCTTCAGGCTGTTTTTGGATCGTTTTGTGATTGTGTTCATCGATGACATTCTGGTATATTCCAAAACTCGAGAAGAGCATGCCGAATACCTGGGGATAGTACTCAAGACCTTGAGAGATCATCGGTTGTATGCCAAGAAATCGAAGTGTGACTTTGGATATCTGAAGTGAAGTTCTTGGGCCATGTGATTTCTCATGGAGGTATTTCAGTCGATTCTGCTAAGATCGAAGCTGTCTTGGAGTGGGAAAGACTGAGAAATATGACGGAGGTCCGTGGTTTCTTTGGTTTGGCAGGCTACTATCATTGTTTTGTACAAGATTTCTCGAGAATTGCTTTACCTTTGACGAAGTTGACCAAGAAGGATGTCAAGTTTGTTTAGGATCACAAAAGTAAAGAAGCTTTTGTCAGGTTGAAGCAGAGTTTAACCACAGCACCAGTTCTTACTGTTCCTGATAGTAACGAGCCTTATGTGGTGTATACAATGCTTCAAAGACGAGTTTGGGAGTGTTTTGATGCAGAATGGTCAAGTTGTGGCTTATGCTTCTCATCAGTTGAAGCCACATGAAAGGAACTATCCCACCCATGATCTGGAACTTGCAGCAGTGATTTTTGCCTTGAAGATCTGGAACTTGCAGCAGTGATCGACATATTCTCCAATAATAAGAGTTTGAAGTATCTCTTTACCCAGAAGGATTTGAACTTGAGACAACGAAGATGGGTTGAGTATATGGAGGATTATGGCTTCGACTTATAGTATCATCCAGGTAAGGCTAATGTTGTAGCCGATGCACTGAATAGGAAGCCTCATGGTGCACTAGCTGTACTGGTGTTTGAAGACTGGAAGAACTCAGTTACGATTGGTGATTACAATTTGCAGTACTTCGAGAATGAAGGAGTTGCTTGCGTGAGCAACATTGTGATTTTGCCATCACTTCTCCAGACTGTCCAACAGAGTCAGTGGAAAGACAGGGAGTTGAAGACAATCTAGAACCGGCTTCAGAATGGTGAACAGTTAGATGGTTGGAGTACTAATAAAGAAAGGTTTTTGCTTTTCAGTGGGAAGTTGGCTGTAGCTAATGACCCTAATCTTCGAGAGACTATTCTAATAGAGGCTCACAAATCAAGGTTCGCAGTACATCCTGGTAGTACCAAGATGTACCGAGACTTGAAGCGGCAATATTGGTGGAAAGGGATGAAGAAGGATGTAGCTACCTTTGTGGCTAAGTATTTGACTTGTCAGTAAGTCAAGACTGAACACCAGAGGCCAGCTGGATTACTTCAGCCATTGCCAATTCTAGAATGGAAGTGGGATAAGATCATATGGACTTCGTGACCAGTTTACCGAAGACCTTGAGGAAGAACGACGCAGTTTGGGTGATAGTCGATCAGTTGACAAAGAGTGCTCACTTTATACCGATCCGGATAGACTACTCATTTACTAAGCTCAGTAGACTGTATGTGGAGAACATCATACACTTGCATGGTGTGCCTTCAAGCATAGTATCTGATAGAAATCTAATGTTTACTTCTAAGTTTTGGAGAGCCTTACAGAAAACGTTTGGTATGCAGTTGGATATCAGTATAGCTTACCATCCTGAGACAGACGATCAGTCTGAAAGGACCATTTAGATTCTTGAGGACATGCTACATTGTTGCACACTGGATTTCGGTGGGAACTAGGATGACCATCTTCCTTTAGTGGAATTTGCATATAATAACAGTCACCAGACCTGTGTGGGTGTGGCTCCATATGAAGTATTATATGGGAGGCCGTGTAGATCACCTTTGTGTTGGGTAGAACCTGAAGAGTGTGTTACTCTTGGACCTGAGTTAATTGAGGAGACTACTGAGAAGATCAAGGATATCCAAGAGAGACTCAAAGAGATTCAGAGTCACCAGGAGAGTTATGCTGACCCGAAAAGGCGTGAGATAGAGTTCGATATTGGTGATTCCGTATTCTTGAAAGTGATTCTAAGGCGAGGTGTTACAAGATTTGGAGTTAAGGGTAAGCTTGCTCTAAGGTATATTGGTCCCTTTGAGATCATCGAGAGGATTGGACTAGTGGCGTATCGCTTGAATCTTCCTGCATAGTTGGGTCACGTGCATAATGTGTTTCACGTGTCGATATTGAAGAAGTACACGCCGGATCCATCTCATATTGTTCAGTACGTGCATGTACTTATCCAAGAAGAAGTGTCCTATGAAGAGCAGCTTATTCGTTTATTAGCTAGAAAGTTGAAGGTGCTTCGCAACAGAGAGATCCCACTTGTCAAGGTGCTTTGAGAATATCACAAAGAAGACGAGGCTACTTGGGAACTCGAGACGGAGATGTACGAGAAGTACCCTCATTTGTTTAACTTTCAGTTAGAAGTTGTATTATGGTGTAAACCTTGACTTGTATTTTGAATTTCGGGATGAAATTCTTATAAAGAGGGGAGAATGTAAAAACCCGGAATTTTTGAGGGTAATTTGGACATTTTACCAATTTTCTGGATATAATATTATGGGGATTAATTTGCAAAAGTCTTGTGCGGAGGGACTAAATTGCAAATTTTGGGAGACTAAATTGATAGAGATTTGAAATTTTGGAGACTTATGTGTAATTTTTAAAAAATTGCACAACCCTATAAGATAGGGCCATGTGCCCTGTCCTTTTCCTTCTCTCTCTCTCTCTTCTCCCCCGATTCCTCTCTCTTCCTTCTCATCTCTCTCGGCCGCACCGCTGCAGAATGCTGCCGTGCCGCCGCCAGCCACCGTCCGCCTGCACCACTGACAGGGGTCGACTCACCAGGCTGCGCCGAAGCTCCATTGCCACTCGCCAGCTGCTGCCGACGTCTGCATCGCCAGAAATCTCCAAAGAGGCCGAATCGGTTTTTTCATCGCCGGCGACGATTCCGGCCACCATTCGACCTCCAACCGGTCAGATTGGATTTGTCTCGTCTCAAGGATCATCAAGGAATTCAATGAAGACATCCGTCTGTGGAATTGAAGCTCCGGTGAGAAGTTGGTTTTTCGTAAGAGGATGATCGAGGGCTCGGAATTGGTTCCCGACCCTCCGCACGATCGTTAACGACACATTGAGGATTCAATAGCGTGGTATTACTATTCGAGCAAAGTAGGGATTCAATTACCTGTGTTTTATATCGTTTTCGAATAAAATTTATTTTCTTCAACATATGAGAACAAATGTGATTTTTGGTTTCTCGAATATCTGTGATAGGAATTGGTTGTATGAGATATATACTGTATTGCTCTGGAAATTTTCTGAATGTATGTTATTTTGGGTATATTAATAAATAGGGTCGTTATGCTGCCCGTTTTTCTATAAAAACCTAGTATGCGGATTTTACTAAAAAACTAGAGCATGATTATTTTCACACTTCAGTTCTATATTGACGTGTCATAGAATCATACATGAGCACTATGTTAGCATCGTGGGTCTATAATGTGGCGCTACGTACCCCACCGTCGGTGAAAGTCCGTAAACTCACGTAGGGTCTTCTTAATTCTGATTACCTCCCTATTTGACAGGTGTAGGCAATTCAGTTGCACCTCCAGGTTTGATAGGCGACACATGAGTGTCCCCTCCAAGTATGGGCTTAGGTATCAGGCAGGCTGTTAGGTACACTTAGTGCCATCATCCTGGGTTTCCACAGATAAGAGGATGTGAGCTCATGGGTATGGGTTGATTTGTGTCATGTGCATATGAATTGAATAGTTTTGATTACTCTGCTTTATATATATATATATATATATATGGATTTTCTGGTTTAGATTATTTATATATGTATGTTTTGGACTAAACTGACCATGCAGGAATTCTCCATCACTAAAATATTTTCGACCGAGATAATTATTTTTCTTACTGGGCATTTTATGCTCACCCCCTACCTTCCTCCTCAGGTAGTGTCCAGTGTGATCTTGGTGATCAAGAGGAGTAAGAGGTCATCTGGATTACAGTTCGTCCCTTGGTAATGCTAGGAGTTTGTTGTCATAGTCTTTTGACTATTTGGATTTTGTACTAGCATAGAATCAAGATTACTACTTCTTATTTTGTCTGCAAATTTATGTATGTCATTCTGGTATTTGACCTCTTTGGTGGATGATGATGATGCTTAGTTTTATATTTGATTTTGCATTTTTAAATAACTACTCAGTCTATGTTTAATGGTGTATACGAACTGTAGGAGTGGTTCACAGGAATAAATTCCGATTATTTTATTTAATGGACCGTTTTTATAAAAACTAGAACTTTTCATACTTTTCAAATAAATTAAGGAATTTCTCACTTTTGTGAAATTCCCCTTCTGCCACTAGCCTAAATTTTGGGTCGTGACAATATCTCTATATTTAAAATCTATGCAAATATCTACTCTTCGTCTCTTAATTAACCAGAAACTTTATACACTAATTACATAATTGGAATTGATGATATCTTATTTTTATTAACAAATAGTTAAAATTCTAGAGAAAGTAATTTAAACCAGTTAACATAAATCACCAAATTTATAAACAGAAAATAATACTTCATAAAAATTTTAAATATGGAAGTATAATTTTCATAAGACATACGTTATTAGTCAAAAGATATGGTTAAAATAAAAAGGGCTTTAATTTAGGGTATATCTAATTGACCGTAAAATCAATTTTGTCTTGTTTAAGTGAAGAGCTAGCTTAATATTCTCAATTAAAATAGCTTAGTAGATCTATACTCTAATTGTAGGAAGCTGGGCCAGGTGGCCCTGTGGGAGGAGTATGGGGAGGAGCCACTGATAACAAAAGGGTTTACACCAATATTGCGAACTCTGACCGCAAGAATTTCACACTTAGACCCTCTAAGCTTGTCACAACCGCCGGTGGTTGGGTGGCAATGGAAGCTAAAACCGGAAAAATCCTTTGGTCAACTGCTGATCCAAGTAACGCCACCGCTTTGGGTCCGGTCACGGTGGCCAATGGCGTTGTGTTTGCCGGATCGACTCATCTAAAAGGACCCATATACGCAATAAACGCTAGAAGTGGAAAAGTTACGTGGTCTTATGAGACTCGGGCGACGGTTTATGGTGGCATTTCCGTGAGCAATGGGTGCATTTATGTTATGTTGGTCATGGGTATAGCTTCGGTTTGGGTAGTTTCTTTTTTTACACTAGTGGAACCTCCTTATTTGCCTTTTGCATCTCTTGATATGCATGCAATATCTAAAAGGATCATGTGATCAAAACGAATCTGTACTATATACATTTTCAGAATAATGATTGCATCGATACTTTGATCGATTGATGTACCAGCTAGAGGTTGATGTTTCTTGTACTCATTTTCGTTGTTGGATATGTTATGAGTGTGTTAGAAGGACACTATTAATATTAATAATGTTAAAAATTAAAATTAAAAAATCAAAAGTACAATTAAACAACGAGAAAAGATAATAAAAAAAAGGAAAGGAAAAAAAAAACAATCATTTAGTTAAAAAATAAATGTGTCCATCAAGTTTTGGTTAAGTTAAGCAATTCACATTGAATTCTGAAAATGGTGAAATCCCCCCTTTAAACTAGATTTTAATTAGTTTTTTAACATAAGTCAAACTTAAAATTTAAACAAATAATAAAAAAAACAACTCTTTTTTTCACATAAACTAGAAAAAGTTGTGGTTTAGCATTATTCTAAAAAATATATGTGCACATCTACTGACTACGTATATTACTCACTTCACATGCGCAGATCAGATCCCGAGTTATAGGTGTTATAAATGCTAAACCAGCTGGTTAAGTCCAATAAATCGACTGTTAATAATAAATTATACACCTTAAAATAATCGAGTAGCTCTTCCCAAAAAAAAAGAATGAAAAGAAAAGACAAAAAAACTAGTGCTTGAATTCAGTTGAAATGTTTGCTCGGGAGTGACTAATATATATATATATATTCTCCCAGTGGTAATTAATGACCGGCATGGGCAAGACTGCAGAGCCATGCTAAAGGAACTATACACATTCAAGATTATTTTCTGATCATCAATTGTACGTTTTCTTAAACATATACGACAAAAGGCCTTTCATACTCATACATGTGATATAATATTATATATATATATATGTATATATATCAAAGCTTGGCCTGATTATATAACTAGTTAGCTATGGCCTGTAACGGTATTTTCCTTCTTTGTCTCGGGACATTTTGTCTACTTACGGTCATCATCACCATCACCACGTTTATTACTGCTCCAGAATATGTAAGTTATCTTATTCTCTTTCTTTTCCTTTATACCTACATTATATATAAGCTTCTCTTAATTATAGAAATTACAAGTAACACTTTTTTTTTTTAATATAAATATAATCTTGGTGAATCGATGCATATGTAGCATAGCAAAACGCATAATAAGGACTCACAAAATTTGTTGAACCACGGATCATCATCATCAGACTTTTACAATATTAGAAGATATAGCTCCAACAAGGAGATCACCACCAAGATCAGCCCCGATTCTGTTCCAAATCTACGTTTGAAGTTGCAATCTTATGCAGAAAAAGATGAAACATCAGCAATTCCAGCGTTTTATAATGGTACCCTTTATTATCCAACCTGGGGTGGCTACATCAAGGCAGTCAATATTTTAGGTGGTTCTATTATTTGGAAGAAGAGCTTAAAAGAGTTGGCCGGCCTTGACAATAGTACCCGTTTCGTCGTCGATTTGACGGTGTCAAGAACAACGCCGACAATAGCCTGTGATCTTCTTATAGTCGGAATTTACGGGCCTGCGGTGGTTGTTGCGGTCAACCGGTCAACAGGAGAGCTTGTTTGGTCAACGCAGCTTAGTAGCAATGCTGCAAGCGTTATTACCATGTCCGGAACTTATTACCAAGGGTTAGTGATCATAATCCTTTTTTATTTATTTACTTGTGTTTTGGTCAGAGGTAACATTTATAGTTTAATTAAATATGGCTAAAATAATATATCTTTACTCAATTCAAACTTGGTTATACAAAAGCTGTTGTCAGAATATGAAAATTAATATCTTTTAAAAAAAAAGAACGCGAAGTGTCTGTATATAAACAGGTCATTGCAATATTGATGAGTAGAGATATAAAGTAGGTGAGTAAAGATTATTCAAAACCCACCAATGTTTTATTTCTTATTCCTACAAGTCGGCATTGTTAGACTACATTAAATTTTCTATTGACATTATTGTTCTTTTCTCTTTTAATAAAGGAAAATATTCATTCATTAAGCAAATTCCTCGTTTTTTTTTTTTTTAGTACCGGTAGCTAGTTTCAAATGAACATATATAAAACATCTAACTAACGTACGTACTTTTCTCGACTTAAAGAGTGGGTTGAGATCTAATTAATTTAAAGGCGAACCACAAAATATTTTGAAATCCTTAGTCCAAGCCACTGATTAAGTTTTGATTTTTCCAAAGAAAAAAAATGTTTACCTTCATAAGATGATGAATTAGATGTTGCTCCAAAAAAAAAAATGATGAACTAGATGGTCTAGATTAAAATATATTTTGGTCAAAAGGTGAGTCAGGAGCGAAACTAATATTAAAAGGCAAAAGAAAAATCCTTTTAAACTAATTTTAATCATTTCGTTTAAAAAGTTGATGCAATAGTGATGACAATAATGATCTTCATGTATTCATTCATAAGAGTCATAATTCACAAAACTCTGTAATTTTAACAAGATTTTATTTAATCTTATTATATAATTGGTAACAACTAACATATTGTACAATTCCTTTTTACTACAATTTTCATAAATATATATATATATATCTAAATTAATATATAGGAGCTTCTACATTGGGACATCATGCCTAGAAGAAAGCCTTAGCATCCAACAATTTGAATATTGTTGCACATTCCGGGGTAGCTTCTTCAAGTTGAACGCCCAAACCGGTGCCGTTTCATGGCAAACCTTTATGCTTCCGGACAACGGCGGCGAGACCGGGGAATACGCTGGAGCAGCCATATGCGGAAGCAGCCCTTCCATTGACAAATGCAGAAACCTTGTCTATATAGCCGCTGGCGACTTATACTCGGCTCCCTTGCGCATACGACAATGTCATGAACAACAGAACAATCAGACGACAACTACCTGCAATATTATCAAATGTGTGGAGCCCGAAGACTACTCTAACTCGATCATGGCCCTTGATTTGGACTTCGGAAAGATCAAATGGTTCCGCAAGCTTGGCGGTTGGTTCTTCGTGTACTGCAACAATGAACTCTCCATCCTAAATTGTCGTTCGGAGCCTCGTCCGGACCTTAATGAATTTTCCGAGGCACCAATGGTATTAAGAGACATTGATTATCCTAATGGAACCAAGCGAGATGTTGTTTTTGTTCTTCAGCAGCGAACTGGCTTTGCTTTGGCTCTTGATCGTGATTATGGTGACATCCTATGGTATAAGCCGGGTGAGTGAGTACTAGCGTTTTATTTACAATTATTACTATTAGTATATTACTATTTTCGAAACGAAGTACTTGGCAGCTTTTTATTAGTTGAACTAAAATAAGTAGTACATACCACTTAACTATCTCCAAAAAGAAAAGAACAAACAAGTAATACTTCCTGAGTGGTGATAAATTCGACATTAGCACATTTCAATTATCTAACTAGCAATTGAAGAAATAATAGGTTTATTGGCCCAGTTATTTTAATTTTCTTGTCTGTACATTTTTTTATAGTCCAAAGTTTCATTCTGCCGCTTATGTGAAGAATTAGATAAACATATATGGTGAAAAGAAACGTGAAAGGATCAGTTTTGAAATTTAGGAATAATAAGCGAGTCAAACTTGAGTTATATTATGAGCTTATTAGCTCAGAATCTGGATTTAGTTTGTTTATGTATAAAGTTTATAATAATATATTTTAAAAAAATATGAATTCAGTTCGTCTTGAATCTATTTATAAATTCCTTTCCTAGGTGTTGATCATACTAAATGAAAATTGCTTGAAGCATAGTCTTGAGAGAGAGATATCAAGTCAAGTATCTAAAGGGAGTTCAGCTTCTTCTTATCAATGGAAATTTAAGTATGTTGATCAAGGAATTCATTGCAAGTGAGAAGATGATCACCAAATACAGGGCATTTACTATAAGGTAGTTCGAATCTTTGATTAAGACCTTATATTGTATCTTCGTTTGATGGACTAAATTCCCGTTAATTAATTGCTGGACTTATTCCCAGGGACGTAAGCATTGCATTAGCATCTTGGTGTCACTATCTTTCACTTGTTTATTGCTTGTTTGATCATAATTGTGATAAAGTAAGTAACTAAACAGGCTTTCAAGAATCAATCAAAATGTATTGTAAGCAAATATTCCATTAATAATGCTGTCCTTATTGCTAATCCGTATAGAAAGTTAATGAAAATAAATTGCTGAAGAATTACAAAGAGAAGCAAAGGGATTCAAATTTAAGAGTTCTTTTATTGTGTTTACTAATAATCTTAGGAACTAAAATGAAAATGAGCTTAATTCCCATTCTAATGTTTACTTAGTCAAGGAAAATGAATCAAAATATTATTCAGAAAGATATTATTTTATTTAGTAATGATTATTAAAAAAAGAGGAAATTAGATTTTTTAAGGTAAGAGTTTAAAAAAATTTGAAAAATCCCGGATTTTGAAATTGCATGAGGAATCCCGAAATAAATTAGAAAATTACTAATTTTAAAAATATTTAGAAAAATAATATTTTTTATTAATTAGTGAAATATTTGAGATAACTTG
Organism: Parasponia andersonii; assembly: GCA_002914805.1. Classification (NCBI taxonomy): domain Eukaryota; kingdom Viridiplantae; phylum Streptophyta; class Magnoliopsida; order Rosales; family Cannabaceae; genus Trema; species Trema andersonii. Next base: position 203,299 of record JXTB01000613.1, on the reverse strand, counting down.
TCAATGTACTTGAGGTAACTTGATTGGTTACTTTAAGTAACCAGATTGATTATCTAAAGTAACCTAACTGATTACCGTCAAGTATCACTAAAAATTATAAATTTTGATGAAAATGTAAGATTTTTCTAAATATTTATTAATAGTAATATTCTCTTAAAAAATTTTGAAAGTGATATTTTTTTAAAATTACTCTTGGATTTTTCCAAAAAATTCAGCTCATATGAGATTTTTCAATTTTTAACACTATGGGTTTGGATTTCTGGAAGAAGTCCTTAAAACAAATAATGGGAAAATGCCAAAATTAAAGTTTCCATGTGTTTTAATGAAATATTAGTTTCCACCATGTGTTTTTTGAAGTACAAAATTTATCTCCTAATGTTGTCAAATTGGGCCAAAATTATCCATTCTAACAAATTTTCATTGATTTTTGTCAATTTTTTATTAGAAAAACAAGCAAAGTGCGATCTGGTCAAGTAATCAATTTATTCATTAAATCTACACTAATACAGCTGAAGCATCAATTACTCAAATTAATTCTTAAAAAGATTTATATAATATTTTTANTCTTGAGAGAGAGATATCAAGTCAAGTATCTAAAGGGAGTTCAGCTTCTTCTTATCAATGGAAATTTAAGTATGTTGATCAAGGAATTCATTGCAAGTGAGAAGATGATCACCAAATACAGGGCATTTACTATAAGGTAGTTCGAATCTTTGATTAAGACCTTATATTGTATCTTCGTTTGATGGACTAAATTCCCGTTAATTAATTGCTGGACTTATTCCCAGGGACGTAAGCATTGCATTAGCATCTTGGTGTCACTATCTTTCACTTGTTTATTGCTTGTTTGATCATAACTGTGATAAAGTAAGTAACTAAACAATCTTTCAAGAATCAATCAAAATGTATTGTAAGCAAATATTCCATTAATAATGCTGTCCTTATTGCTAATCCGTATAGAAAGTTAATGAAAATAAACTGCTGAAGAATTGCAAAGAGAAGCAAAGGGATTCAAATTTAAGAGTTCTTTTATTGTGTTTACTAATAATCTTAGGAACTAAAATGAAAATGAGCTTAATTCCGATTCTAATGTTTACTTAGTCAAGGAAAATGAATCAAAATATTATTAAGAAAGATATTATTTTATTTAGTAATGATTATTAAAAAAAGAGGAAATTAGATTTTTTAAGGTAAAAGTTTAAAAAAATTTGAAAAATCCCGGATTTTGAAATTGCACAAGGAATCCCAAAATAAATTAGAAAATTACTAATTTTAAAAATAATTAGAAAAATAATATTTTTTATTAATTAGTGAGATACTTGAGGTAACTTGTCAATGTAATTGAGGTAACTTGATTGGTTACTGTAAGTAACCAGATTGATTGTCTAAAGTAACCTAACTGATTACCATCAAGTATCACTAAAAATTATAAATTTTGATGAAAATGTAATATTTTTCTAAATATTTATTAATAGTACTATTCTCTTAAAAAATTTTAAAAGTGATATTTTTTAAAATTACTCTTAGATTTTTCCAAAATATTCAGCTCATATGAGATTTTTCAATTTTTAACACTATGGGTTTGGATTTCTGGAAGAAGTCCTTAAAAAAAATAATGGGAAATTGCCAAAATTAAAGTCTTCCATGTGTTTTAATGAAATATTAGTTTCCACCATGCGTTTTTTGAAGTACAAAATTTATCTCCTAATGTTGTCAAATTGGGCCAAAATTCTCCATTCTAACAAATTTTCATTGATTTACAAGCAAAGTGCGATCTGGTCAAGTAATCAATTTATTCATTAAATCTACACTAATACAGCTGAAGCATCAATTACTCAAATTAATTCTTAAAAAGATTTATATAATATTTTTACAGAAAAAAAGTGGTGTTTGATTGTAGGGTTAAGAAATAGTTAATTAGACTATTTAATTACTTTAACTCAGAGTAGCTCAGTGTCATTTTACAATATACACATACTTTCTTTTTACTAAATCTGACTCGATGAATTTTTTTTGACCCAATAAGAGAATACTTTTTATAAAAGTTGATCTTCTACTAAAAACATGGAAGGTTTTTGGTTATTGTTTCTAATAAGATATAATATGATTCCTAATTATTAATTTTTTTTTCCTTTAAAAGTTTAGTTATGTCTTTTTTACATCATTCATGTCGAAACCCATTTTTTTATATTATATTAATATATATTTTAAAACTAGTGGGATCCACATGCTTTGAAAAGTAAAAAAGAGAGGCTCCTTATTTTTCTCTTCCTCGGCTCCTTCTCCCCTTCCTTCCGATGCTCTCTGCTCTCTCTCTTTCTCTCTCTCGAAAATCCAGCGAAGAACACCAAAATCCGACGAGACTCCGATGAACCCCTTCCTGGAGTTGTTGAGCATCGCAACCAGTCAGAGAAGGAAGCTCAGGAGCAGATGAACACCACACCATCACTTCCATTGCCTGAAACGGCTCCGATCGCTGCCAGTGAAGCTGAGAACCCATGAATGTTTTTCCGCTGCTGGCGCCGATTTCGATATCCATTCGCCGTGAAACTGGTCCCATTCAACTCGTCTCCAATTCCCGTAGTAGCAGCGAGAAAAATGGGAGCAGCCTAAACCGCGAAAACGGGGTTGTGGGAGAGCAA
>JXTB01000613.1:188940-200271 GCA_002914805.1 Parasponia andersonii | reverse complement strand
AGCTGGTTCTCCCCGAAATGCGTTGAGGCGCAGTAGTTGACTGGACATCTAGGGGTAAAGCACTATTTCGGTGCGGGCTACGAGAGCAGTACCAAATCGAGGCAAATACTGAATACTAAATATGACCTCAAAATAACAGGGGTCAAGGTTGTCCAGTGAGACGATGGGGGATAAGCTTCATCGTCGAGAGGGAAACAGCCCGGATCACCAACTAAGGCCCCTAAATGACCGCTCAGTGATAAAGAAGGTAAAAGTGCAGAGACAGCTAGGAGGTTTTCCTAGAAGCAGCCACCCTTGAAAGAGTGCGTAATAGCTCACTGATCGAGCACTCTTACGCCGAAGATGAACGGGGCTAAGCGATCTACTGAAGCTGTGGGATGTAAAAATGCATCGGTAGGGGAGCGTTCCGCCTAGAGGGAAGCACCCGCGCAAGCAGTGGACGATCTTCAATGTGGTATATATATCTTGACTCAATATTAATCGGATTGAATTTTGCTATTTTGGCCAATTTTGAGTTATTTTAGTTTTATATTTAAATTTTACAATCTGACCGTTAGATTGTAAAATAAACCTCATATTTGTGATCTATTCATGAAAACAAAAATTTTGATATATATATATATTGTCTTTATTTGGTGATGGGCACAAAAATCTAAATCTAACAACTTAGATCATCTCAATTTACGTGTCGCAGGTTCGGGTCCAGCTCGAACCTGAATCGATCAAATTATATGTTTAATATAGCATTTTTGGGTGTTTTGAATTCAGTTATGAAGTTTGTTTTACAATCTGAATCTCTGATTGAAAAATTGAGTTTTCAAACTTACTGATCAGTGTGTGAGTATATATATACTAAAGGTTCAAATTTACAGCCCTGTAGTATTATTTAGATGCTTAATTGAAGTAGGGATTCAATTACTTGGTTTACGTGATTTAATTTAAAATTTGCATTATAACTATTTTTGTGAAAAATTGTGAATAAAATGATATTTTGATAAACTGTTGGAAAATCTTAAATTATTCTGAAATTAGATTCTGTGACTTTTATACATATTTATAAAATTGTAGTTCTTGGGTAATTTAGAAAATTTTCTACCTGAAGTATAGTGAATTCTAGAATAATATCAAGTGGAGTTTAAAAGTATTGTTTAGTTATGTTTTGCATGGTTATTACATATATCTTGTTACATATTGTACATACCATAGAATCACACTTGAGATACATCTAATTAGGCATCGCAGTGTTGTAGTAGGTAGACTAGTACACCCGCCCTCGGTGAGAGCTTGTAAACCTACACAAAGTTTGTTTTTTCTCATTATCCCTATTCAATAGGTGTAGGCATTCAGTTGCCCCTCCGGTTCATTAGGCTAGACACATGGGTGTCCTTCCATTTTTTTCTGGGATAAATATCAGACAGAGAGTACTTAGTACATGTAGTACGAGTTACTCTAGTTCATGATGAAAGGGTGTGAGCTCATGGGATGGGTTGATTTATGATATGTATAAATGTGTATTTCTGATTTCGGTTTTGAATATGTGACTATTCTGGTTATTAATTATTTTATACCTGGTTTATTAATGGAATTTGGAAAAGGTATTAACTATACAAGTTTGGTGAAATTGCATCCATTTGAGTTTCTTCTGAGTATTCGCATGCTCACCTCCTACTTCCTTCTCCTTTCAGGTATCAATTTATTTCGTGGTAAATATTCTGGTAGTTTGACAAGCATGCTTGGCGTATGCTTGCATTTCCAACCCCTTCTTTGATTTGGATATAATCTGAATCAACTGACAATCCGTTTTCATATGCAAGACATTGATCAATAACTTTGAGGTAGAATCTTTATGCAAAATTGATTTTACATAATTTGGTGAGAAGTTGATTATTATTATTAAATTATTTTTAAAACGAAAAAAAAGCAACTTAGTAGACTAATTCAAACTACTCTCAGTGTAGGAAGCTGGGTCAGCAGGTGGACTTGTGGGAGGAGGAATATGGGGAGGCGTCACCGATAGCAAAAAGGGTTCACACCAATATTGCAACCTCTGACCGCAGGAATTTCAAACCTAGACCCTCTAAGCTCGTCACAACAGCCAATGGTTGGGTTGCAATGGAAGCTAAAACCGGAAAAGTCCTTTGGTCGACGGCTGATCCTAGTAACTCCACGGCTTTGGGTCCATCACCATGGCTAATGGCGTTGTGTTTGCCGCATCAATTCCTCCAAAAGAACCCATATACGCAACAAACGCCAGAAGTAGACAAGTTATGTGGTCTTATGAGACTGGGGCGAGTGTATATAGTGGCATTTCAGTGAGCAACAAGTGCCTTTATCTTGGTAATGGGTATAGCATGGGTTTGGGTAGTTTATTTTCTTACACTTGTGGAACCTGCTTATTAGCTTTTACATCTCTCTTGATTTGCTATATCTAAGAGGATCATATGATCAGAACTAATTATGTAATATATATTCCTAGATATATTGTAAAATCTCATTTTTTTAAGGGCAAAAGGGTCTTTTGACCAAATTTTATTTTTTTTTTAAAAAAATTTCTTTTCTTCTCCCTCACTCTCTCGTCTGCACCCCTCTCTCAATTTCTCTCTCATTCTCGTTCTCTCTCCCTCTGTCGTCTCTCTCTTTCTCTTCTGCTATTCTCTCTCTCTTCAGAGTGCCCGCCGCCGCACGAGACGAGCGCGCCACCCAGCCGGAGCTCTGAGACACCGGACAACCGTGTTGCCGAGCGGGGGGACGCGAAGCTTCGCTGTTGTCATCGCTCACCGGAGTGAATTCCGGCGACGAAAAATCGCGAAACCAGAGGCGATCAAATCCTCTCATCGTGGGCTTTCTCCAGGTATATATATCATGATCCCATTTTGTCCAGATTAAAAGTTGCCATTTTTGCATAATTTTGAGCTCGGGTTCGACTTTTGATCCGACTGTTAGATTTCGTTTTTGTTGTCATTTTTGGAATGTACTCGAAAAATAGTAAAGTTTGATATATATATATATATATTGACTATATTTGGTGATCGACACGAAAAACCATATCTAACGGCTTAGATTTTGTCTCGTTTTGCATGACACCGGTCCGGTGTCGGCCGGACGTGAACTGATCGAATCATATATCTAATTTAGCGATTTCGGATGCTAGGAGTTCGGTAAAGAGGTTTGTTTGTCGATTCGAAACTCCGTTGAGGAGTTGATTTTTCACAAGTGAGTGATCGAGGGCCTGGAATTGTTTCTCGACCCTCTAAGCGATCGTTCAACAGCACCTTGAGGACCCATTGGCATGATATCACTATTCTAGTGAGGTAGGGGTTCAATTACCAAGTTTTATACTTATTTTGATTTAAAATGTGCATTATGACCTATTTCTTGAAAATGTCGATTTTCATAGAATTCAATGGTTTGATTGGATATTTGATAAATTTGTGAACTGTTGAGATATATTGGATTGTTCTGGGATTGGATTGTATGGTTTTTATGCTGGTTTAAAATTTTGGTTTTGGGAAAATACAGCCGTTATGCTGTCCGATTTTCTGTAAATCCCAGAATAATACAAAATGAGTATTAAAGCATGATTTCTTAAAATACTTTATGCATGGGTATTACACACTCTATGACATATTGTACCTACCATAGGATCACGTACTTGAGTTCTATTTTAGTATCATGGTATTTAGATCGCTGACAAGTTGTTGCAGTGCTAGGTGAGAGGTAGTGTCAGGATGCTAGATATCTCTATTACAGAGGTATTACAGGACCGTGATAAGAGGATGAGAGCTCATGTATATACTTGTACTTAGTTGATTTATGATATGTACAATAATGAACATGATTTCTTATGATTTTTGATTACTTTGCGAACTTATTTTATAAATTGATTTTGGAAAGGTGCTAACTATGTAGGTTTGAAAAGTTACATTCATATCAAAAATGGTAATTGAAATTCCTACTGAGTATGCGAATGCTCACCCTTTTTCTTTCCCTTCTCAGTGATTTACAGTGCGATTTGGGAAATTCCGGGGCAAAGCAATCCAAGAAGAAGTTTACCCTAGTTTGTGGTTAGTAATTACTTAAATACTCACCTTGGACTTGTAATAATATTTAAGGCTCATACTTTGGATTTAGTTTGTATTACCTATGATGCCCACTAGTGATGACAATGTGATGCATATTAATGTTTTATTACTATTATTAATAGTTTATGTCTAGTGGTGATCACAAACTATGAGAATTTAAAATTTGAACTATTTTTGTAAACTAGTTGTCGTCTTCTAAAATTTTCTAAAATAAATTATGGATTTTCACTTATGAAATTCCTTTTCTGCCACTGGCCCGAGGTTTGGATCGTGACAGAAGATTTTTGGTATCAGAGCAGAGGTTTAATTACCTCGAATATGACACCATTAGACTAGATTGTGATTTCTTTTTTTTTTTTCTTTTTTCAAAAGTAATTGCATCACTATCTTGCTAACACTTTGGCATATAAATACAGAACTAGAAGGCCTCCAAGGAGAAGAATACCGAGGCAAGAGCCTAGAGCTGAAGCACCTCCATCGCAACAGCAAACCCCTGACCATCTGGCCGACTTATATAATGCTTTACGAGCATTATCGGGTCTGAGGATGGAACGAAACCCTGAGGCTCGTTAGGCTAGTTTCTTCAAGGATTTTATAAAGCTCAATCCACCATCATTTGATGGGAGACCTGATCCCATCTTAGCTGAGAGATGGCTTAGAAATATCAAGAGGACCTCACAACTATTGGGACGTCAGCAGATTTCCAAGTAATATTTGCCACTTATAAGCTGACTGATGGAGATATTAATTGGTGGGAGACAGTTAAGTTAACCCAGGACGTGACGGATATAACTTGGGAAGCCTTTGAGGGATTATTCAGGAGTCATTATGCTAATGCTAGTCATAGAGCTGCTATGATTAGAGAGTATAGACGGCTCAAGCAAGGTGACATGACAGTGAATAAGTATTATGTGCAATTTGTGGAGTTGGCACAATATGCTTATGCACCCGGGACGGACCCTACCTTCCAGATTGTTAAGTTTATGGAGGCTTTGAGACCAGCCATCTTAGAGAAGGTTGTGACCTAACCTTTCAGCAATCTGGTTGGCTTAGTTACTGCAGCCCAAAAAGCTGAGGCTTTTCTTAATGAACGGTCAGCAACGAGAGATCGTTCAAGAAACAAGGGTAATGAGAGGAAAATGAACAAGAAGAGCCAAGGGCAATGGCAAGGGCAGAATTCTCAGAACAATGGAAGTAATAACAGTAGTAGCTCTTCAGGGAAAAGTCGCTATGGACCTTATGGATACTTTAATTGTAGACAGCAAGGCCACCAGAAGAAAGCTTACCCCTACCGTTAACAGGGATCTCCATTGTCTCAAGGAGGATCACGGGGAATTCAGAGTGCCTCAGTTCCCTTTTAGGGTAGTCAGACGAGGCCAGTGCAATCTCATACCCAGTCTCAGGCATTCACTTCCACTCCTTATCAGTAGCCTTATGGTTCTTAATACCAGCATCAGTATAGGCCACAAGGTTCAGGTTGCAACCAAGGCTATACTCAGAATTTCTAGACTTCACAAAGTTCTGGAAACCAAGGAGGGTGTGGATATGCTAGTACCGGTCCAGGAACTAGTAACAGTCACCCAGGTCAAGGAAGAGGAAACAAGGGAAAAGGAAAAGCATCCGGTCAAGCCTATGCGGTTGGAGAGGCAGATAAGACTCAGGACCATACTGACAGAGGTGTTGTTGATAGTATGATTCTTATTTCTCATCCTTGGGCTCATATCTTATTTGATACCGGTGCTTCCTATTCTTTCATCTCCATGTTGTTTGCTCAAATGTTGGGATTGGAATGTTCCATGTTGGATCATGTATTGACTTTGGGAACACCTATGGGTAGAGTTACCGATGTTTCTACTATTTGTCATGGTTGTCTTGTTATGATTGATGATAAGAAGCTACTTGCAGATTTAGTTGTGTTACCTTTGCAACAATTTGATGTGATTCTCGGGATGGATTGGCTATCCAAGTACCGAGCAACTATTAACTATTTCAACAAGAAAGTGACTCTCTTTCAAAAGGATGGGCATCCTGTTGTTTACCAAGCTCACTTGAATCCTTTGAAACCGAGTCCTATTCTGAAAGTATGCATAGAGGGAAGGAAGAAGCTAGAGTGCTATGAGAATTTATTTGCTATGAATGGTGAGATGGGAACAGCCGATCAGTACCCTTGGATATCAGTGATTAGCAAGTTTCTAGATGTTTTTTCCGAGAAATTACTGGGGCTACCACCTGATAGGGAGATCGAATTATGTACTGATTTGATTCCTGGGGCTCAGCCAGCTTCTATTCCAGCCTATCGCATGGCTCCAGCAGAAATGACTGAGTTGAGAAGTCAGCTAGATGATCTTTTATCAAAGAGATTCATTAGGAGTAGTACCTCTCCATGGGGTGCTCCTGTCCTATTTGCCAAGAAAGCTGATGGAACGTTTCGGCTCTGTATAGATTACAGAAAACTGAATCAGCTAACAGTAAAGAACAAATATCATTTGCCAAGAATTGATAAACTGTTTGATTAACTGGGTGGATTAAGATTCTTTTCCAAGATTGATCTCCGATCTGGTTATCATCAGTTGAAGATCATGGAAGAAGACACACCGAAAACTGCATTCAAGACTCATTACGGTCACTTTGAGTCCCTAGTTATGCCATTTGGTCTAACTAATGCTCCAGCAGCGTTCATGGACCTTATGAACAGGATTTTCAGACCTTACTTAGATCGATTTGTAGTTGTCTTCATCGATGATATCTTGATCTATTCTAAAACTCGAGAAGGACATGCTAAGCACTTGAGAATTGTGCTTCAGACCTTGAGGGATCATCAACTTTATGCTAAGAGATCCAAATGTGACTTTTGGATGACAGAAGTGAAATTCTCGGGGCATGTTATATCTCATGAAGGAATTTCTATTGACCCTTCCAAGGTAGAATCTATTCTAGGATGGGAAAGACCAAAGAATATAACTTAGATAAGAAGTTTTCTTGGTCTAGCAGGTTATTACCGCCACTTTGTTGAGAATTTCTCGAGAATTGCAATGCCTTTGACAAAGTTGATGAGAAAGAATGTTAAGTTTGTATGGGATGATGATTGTGAAGTAGCTTTCATGGAATTGAAGAGGAGATCAACAACTGCACTTGTTCTTACTGTTCCTAACAGTAATGAACCATATGTCATGTATACCGATGCTTCTAGTTAGGATTGGAATGTGTCTTAATACAGAATGGCAAGGTAGTAGCTTATGCTTCCCGTCAGTTGAAGCCACATGAGAAAAACTACCCCACTCATGATCTAGAGTTAGCAGCAATGATCTTTGCTCTTAAGATATGGAGATGCTATCTGTATGGTGTGAAGTTTCAAATTTATTCTGATCATAAGAGTTTGAAGTATCTATTCACTCAGCGAGACCTAAACTTAAGACAGAGAAGATAGGTTGAGTATATGGAGGACTATGACTTCGAACTTCAGTATCATCCTGGAAAGGCTAATATTGTAGATGATGCTTTGAGTAGAAAGTCTCATAACATGTTTGCTTCATTGATACTAGAAGATTGGAAGAATTCGGTTACCATTGGTGACTATAACTTGGAGTATAGCGAAAATGAGAAAACTGCTTATATCAGTAACATTGTGGCTATACCATCACTTTTCCAGATAGCACAGCAGAGTCAATGGCAAGATCAAGAATTGAGAGCGATCTAGAACCAACTTCATAATGGTGAGCAGTTGGATGGTTGGAGTACTAATAAAGAAGGGTTTGTGCTTTTCAATAGAAGGCTAGCTGTAGCCAATGACCCTTATCTTAGAGAAGCTATTCTGACTGAGGCTCACAAGTCTAAGTTCACAGTATATCCTGGTAGCACTAAGATGTACCATGATTTGAAGAGGCAGTATTGATGGAAAGGCATGAAATGAGAGGTAGCTACTTTTGTAGCTAAGTGTAAGACTTGTCAGCAAGTCAAGGCAGAACACCAGAGGCCAGTTAGACTATTTCAGCCTTTCCTATTCTAGAATGGAAATAGGATAAAATCACCATAGATTTTGTGACAGGCCTACCAAAGACTTAAAGAAAGAATGACGTTGTTTAGCTAATAATTGATCGGATGACAAAGACCGCACACTTCATACCGATCAGGATTGGCTTTTCACTCACCTGACTTAGTCTTCTTTATGTGGATAATATTGTTCACTTACATGGGGTACCATCATGCATAGTTTCTGACAGAAATCCAAGATTTACATCAAAGTTCTGGAGAGCATTGCAGAGAGTTTTGGGAACAGAACTGAATCTTAGTACAGCTCATCATCCTTAGACAGATGGCCAATCTGAGAGGACTATACAGATCCTAGAGGACATGCTTCATTCATGTATACTAGATTTTGGTGGAAGCTGGGATGATCACCTGTCATTGGTGGAGTTTGCTTATAATAACAGCTACCAAACTAGTCTTGGTATGGCTCCATATGAGGTACTATATGGGAGACCCTGCAGATCACCCTTGTGTTGGGCTGATGCAGAGGAGCGTGTTACTCTTGGGCCTGAGCTAGTACAAAAGACTACCGAGAAGGTTAACAAGATCAGAGAAAGACTCAAGATTGTTCAAAGTCACCAGAAAAGCTATACTGACATCTTAAGACGTGAGGTAGAGTTTGACATTAGTGACAGAGTATTCTTGAAAATTACGCTAATGTGTGGAGTCACAAGATTTAGAGTTAAAGGGAAGTTAGCTCCAAGGTACATTGGACCATTCAAAATTACTGAAAGAATTGGACATGTTGCTTATCGTCTGAATCTACCACCGCAGTTGGGTCAAGTACACAATGTATTCCATGTTGCAATGCTCAGGAAGTATATAACTGACCCGTCTTATGTTGTCCAGTATGTGGAAGTACCTATCCAAGAGAATGTGACTAATGAGGAGCAACCAATTCAAATACTGGGGAGAGAGCACAAAGTGCTTCGTAATAGAGAGATACCTCTTGTCAAGGTTCTTTGGGAACACCACAAGGAAGAAGAAGCAACTTGGGAACTTGAGACCAAGATGTATGAAAAGTATCCTCATTTGTTTAACTTTCAAATTGAGGTTGTACTTTGATTTATGTCTTGTACTTTGAATTTCGGGATGAAATTCCTATAAGGAGGGAAGAATGTAAAATCTCGTTTTTTTAAGGGCAAAAGGGTCTTTTGACCAAATTTTATTTTAAAAAAAATTTCTTTTCTTCTCCCTCCCTCTCTCGTCTGCACCCCTCTCTCAGTTTCTCTCTCATTCTCATTCTCTCTCCCTCCGTCGTCTCTCTATCTCTCTCTTCAGAGTGCCCACTGCTGCACGAGATGAGCTCGCCACCCGGCCAGAGCTCCGAGACATCGGACAGCCGTGTTGCCGATCAGGGGGATGCGAAGCTTCACCATTGTCGTCGCTCGTCGGCGCGAATTCCGACGACGAAAAGCCGCGAAACTAGTAGTGATCGAATCCTCTCGTCGTGGGCTTTCTCCAAGTATATATATCACGATCCCATTTTACCCAGATTAAAAGTTGCCATTTTTGCGTAATTTTGAGCTCGGGTTCGACTTTTTGATCCGACCATTAGATTTCGTTTTTGTTGTCATTTTTGGAATGTATTCGGAAAATGGTGAAGTTTGATATATATATTGACTATATTTGGTGATCGGCACGAAAAACTATATCGAACGGCTTAGATTTCATCTCGTTTTACGTGACACCGGTCCGGTGTCGGCGCGGACCCAAACTGATCGAATCATATGTCTAATTTAACTATTTTGGATGCTAGGAGTTCGGTAAAGAGGTTTGTTTATTGATTCAAAGCTCTGTTGAGGAGTTGATTTTTCACAAGTGAACAATCGAGAGCCTGGAATTGGTTCCCGACCCTCCAAGCGATCGTTCAACGGCGCCTTGAGGACCCATTGGCGTGATATCACTATTCTAGTGAGGTAGGGGTTCAATTACCAAGTTTTATACTTATTTTGATTTAAAATGTGCATTATGACTTATTTCTTGAAAATGTCGATTCTCATGGAATTCAATGGTTTGATTGGATATTTGATAAATTTATAAACTATTGAGATATATTAGATTATTCTGGGATTAGGTTGTATGGTTTTTATGCAGGTTTAAAATTTTGATTTTGGGAAAATACAGCTGTTATGTTGCCCGATTTTCTGTAAATCCCAGAATAATACCAAATGAGTATTAAAGCATGATTTCTTAAAATACTTGATGCATGGGTATTACACACTCTATGACATATTGTACCTACCATAAGATCACATACTTGAGTTCCATTTTAGTATTATGGTATTTAGATCGCTGGCGAGTTGCTGCAGTGCTAGGTGAGAAACCTAGGCCCCTGCGCAGGATTTGCTGACACACCTTCGGATAGTGTCAGGATACTGGGTATCTCTGTTATAGAGGTATTACAGGTCCGTGATAAGAGGATGAGAGCTCATGTATATACTTGTACTTAGTTGATTTATGATATGTACAATAATGAATATGATTTCTTATAATTTTTGATTACTTTGCGAACTTATTTTACAAATGGATTTTGGAAAGGTGCTAACTATATAAGTTTGAAAAGTTGCATTCATATCAAAAAGGGTAATTGAAATTCCTACTGATCATGCGAATGCTCACTCTCTTTCTTTCCCTTCTCAGGTAATTTACAGTACGATTTGGGAAACTCCGGGGTAGAGTAATCCAAGTAGAAGTTTACCCTAGTTTGTGATTGGTAATTACTTAAATACTCACCTTGGACTTGTAATAATATTTAAGGCTCATACTTTGGATTTAGTCTGTATTATTTATGATGCCCACTGGTGATGACGATGTGATGCATATTAATATTTTATTACTATTATTAACAGTTTATGTCTAGTGGTGATCACAAACTGTGGGAATTTAAAATTTGAACTATTTTTGTAAATTAGTTGTCGTTTTTCTAAAATTTTCTAAAATAAATTATGAATTTCCACTTGTGAAATTTTTTTTCTGTCACTGGCCCGGGATTTGGGTCGTGACATATATATTCTTTTTCGACATTTTAAGTGTACTTGGAAGTACAATTATTATTATTATTATTATTAATCTTTTCCCTTTTTAAGGCAAGGAAGGACAATTTTGATAATGTGCAAAATATAACTAATAAGTTGAACGAAAGATCTAGTGCAAATAAAAAATTAGCAAAACATCAAACTACGTGTACGTACAAAATTAGGTCATTGTCTCTCCAACTCTT
>JXTB01000613.1:161796-178799 GCA_002914805.1 Parasponia andersonii | reverse complement strand
TTTGCGACTATTTCTAGAATACCACATGTTCCTTTAACTACAATAACTAGTCCATGGCCATTTGTTGTTTGGGGAATTGATATTATCGGGATGCTTCCATTAGCACGGGGTGGATTGAAGTATGCGGTGGTCGCAGTCGATTATTTCACAAAATGGACGGAAGCTGAAGCCTTGAGCACCATTTCCGCAAAGAAGATGATAGATTTTGTTTACAAATCTATAATCTGCCGTTATGGTATACCGCATACTATAATTTCTGATAATGGGAAATAATTCGACTGTGATGAGTTCCGTAACTTCTGCAACAACTTGGGCATCAAGAAGAGTTTCTCTGCTGTTGTTCATCCACAAGCCAATGGGCAGGTCGAAGTGATAAACAAAATACTTAAACCGAATATAAAGACGAAGCTGGAGGAGTATAAAGGAGCTTGGCTAGAAGTACTTCCAGAAGTTTTATGGGCTTATCGCACTACTCAACGAACCACTACTGGAGAAAGTCCGTTCTCTTTAGCTTATGGATATGAAGCAATAATCCCAGTTGAAATTGGTGCGAGCTCTCTACGGCGATCTGTTTATGAGCAAGATCAGAATGATGTATTAATGAGAATTGAGCTCAATTTTTTAGAAGAAAGGCGTGAACAATCTCAACTTCGAATCGCATCATATCAATAACGCACTGCTCGACATTATAACTCCAAAGTCAAAAGTAGACATTTTGAAGTTGGTGATCTTTTCCTTCGAAGAGTTCTACCTAATAATAAAGAACATGGTGCTGGTGTATTTGGACCTTCCTGGGAAGGACCTTATGTTATTGACGCCATCATTCGACCTAGGACATACAAGCTAGCTTGCATCGGCAGACAAAAGATCAAACATGCTTGGAATGCAGAATAACTTCGTCGTTATTATCAATGAATCTTCATATATATCTTCATGTATTTTCAACGGCTTCCTGTATCTTCATTATTTCGTCATTTGACGTCATTCGTCAATAATATTTTTTCGGCTATTACTTTAACTTCATTCGATTCATCTCTTATAGTTCTATGGTAGTTTTTGGACACCATAAAACTCGGGGGCAGTGGGATCAGAATATTATCTCCTACTTGCTTCCTAAGGGACTATGCAAATGTCCTTTTAGAGGAGTTGGAATCTTAGGATTTTCTCCTCGCTTCATGTCTTAGCATATCGTATTACGCAATTTCCCTCCTCGAACAACAAAGTAACTAAGCAAAACGTTCATTGTTCGATGTGATATATTGCTATATTTACATTTTGCCATGGAACTTTTGAAAAACAGTATTGAGTTTGTATCACTCGTACTTGTTGTTTTCTTAAGCGACCTAACCTATCGTAACACTTAAAACTCGTTTTAAGTTAGTTGGATTCAAATCGCCAAAAGCGTACCGATCAGTCACCTAATGATTGACTACTTAGTTAAAATTACAATGTTGTGTTTTGATTATTTTGCATGAATATATATCTGACAAGGAAAAAACATTCATTAAAAAGCTCACACCTGTATACAAGCAAAGAGAGAAAGGGGGACCAAGCCCGCATTGTTCTGAGGTAAAAAATAAATAAATAAAAATGGATACGAATACAAGTGTTTTTTATACAGAAGTGCTCGCTCTGCCATCTCCAGTTTTGGTGGTTTCCTCCTTCCTCCAACTCTGGACAAGCTCGACCACATCCTCGCCAAGGATAGAAAAGTCAAAGTCCGGATGCTCGTAGAAGATGTTAAAAATAATAGTTGACGAGGCGATGTCACTGGCTTTATCTTCGAGCTCTTTAACTTCAGTAGCCTTGAACTCTTCAATAGCTTTGTGAACCGCCTCTGTTGTCGCCTCCTTCATGCGATTCGGATGCTCGGAGATAGTTTTCTTGAGCTCTTTGACTTTCTCCTCGAGATTCTCCTTCTCGGGCTTCTCCTTGGCCAGGCCTTCGAACAGCTGCTACCTCTCCAAGTCAAAGGCTTTTTTCTCCTCCTCTCGAGCTTTCTCTGAGTTCTCGAATGCTTGGGTTATCTCTTCGAATTTTTTGGCCTTTTCGAAACATTTGAGGACTGGGTCATGCATCAGGACAGCAGCAGCCGCGGTCTGAAAATATAACCATTAATACCAAGAAATAATACATTGAAGAGAGAATAAAAGGTGCTTACATTTGCCAGCATTCTCATCGCAAAACCAAAGGCAACCTTGGCAGATCGTCGCTTCATCCTCTCCCAGCCCTCCTCGGAAGTGAAGCGATCAATGAAGGTTGAGCTCATACCAGCCTTCTCCGGTAATTGATTGAGGAGCGCGAAGGGCTCCTGGTCCTTATCTACCAGGTTTGGTTCTGAAGAGATGGCAGTCTCCTTGGATAGTTCGGGATGGCTCATTATTTGAGGCTGTGGAAGAGGCGAGCTTGCCAGGATGTCTTCGAAGGCGACTTTTTATTTTTTGGAATTGTCGACCTTCTCTTTCCCTTTCGATGACGATGGAGGAGTGCTCTCGAGTGTCTTGGATTTTGCCATGGACCCGAGAGTGGAAGGTGGTGCTCGCAAGCCACTACCAATAACCATCTCTGTACAGATATGTCAGTAAGCGAGGTGACATAATACAATGATGATTAAAATATGTATATATATATATATGATTACCTTCTTGCTGTTGAGGAGTTGGTGGTAATGCTATTTCTGGAGAAGATGGTTCCAAAGTTGAAGGAGTGGCAAGTGCTTTTCGTTTCCTAGATTTGGAAGACGAGGCACTCTTATCTGTCTGCTTCCTCAGCTTCTTTTTCTTCGAGCTCGAAGGTCTGGACGAACAGACGGTGGGGTCAGGGAACGCGGCTCCCTTTGGAAGTAAACCGCAAGCGACCAAGTTCCTGGAAGTCCCAAGCTTCTTCCAATCAAATTCCTCAATTGGAAGGTCGTTGATTTTATACACCCTTGCGAGCTGTTCCCTGGAAAGTCCTGGCCGTTCCCTGTTGTCTGCGATGACATACGAGTGCGATCAGGATAAATATGATAATACAGAAAAAAAGGCGATAAATTGAAAAGCTACCTACCAGGATTTTGAAAGAAGCCGTTATCCGCATAGTCAAAGTGGAAAAATGGATTTTTCCATTTTCTCATGTTGTTGCGAACCCTGTAGATTGTTTTTATTGCCTGGTTCGACCACTTGCTCACATAAAAGAAGTCAAAATCTGACGGGTTTGATTTCACTTGGTAAAACAAAGCGAACTCTTCAGGAGTGGGGGAGTCTAAACCTAATTTATGGTAAAGTATGTACAAACCTACCATATATCTATATGTATTTAGAGTCAGTTGGAAAGGGACGACCCCATAGTAGTCAATGATTAATTTTATGTATAGATGAAGTGGGAGGTGGACACCGCATTTGAGAACTGCTTCAGAAAATGAGGCAATTCCGCATGGTGGTGTGTGTGGTCGATTGAATTCCATGGGAAATCGAAGAGGGATGGCGATCTTATAGTTGCACACGATTTTGTTGAGCTTGTTCGTTGTGCAGCTCGTCCTTATATTGATACATGACCAATTCCCCTCTACGTATTAATAGCCCATTACGAAGGCAGGGGCATCCCTGATATGCCGAGGCCAATGGTCCTGAGGGAGGTCGCCTATGCAAGGACTATTTTGCCTGACCTCGGTTATCTTTACTTCGGGTTCTGGTTCAAAGTACTCTTCAAGATTTATAGAGCTAACACTAGAGTTTTCAGATTCTCCTGAGAATGCATTCCCTTTCCTAAAATCCTCACTACTGGACATCTGAAAAGAAATGCGGATGGGTTTGGTCCCATGCGAGCATCAAGGATCTTCGCTATATGCAAGCAAATTTTGGGGGTTCACCCTAGGATTGTATTAACAAGCAAGCTCATCGAATTTTTTCTAATCGGTCTACAGATTCATAAAAATTGCTCGAGTAGTTCGTCAAAAATAAATAAATAAATAGGGTTTCAGATCCTAAAAACTCTTTTACGAGTTCGTCTTTGTCCATTATCTAAAAAAAAGAAGTCTATTCTACGAATTGGTAAAGGAGTTCTGAAAAATCCACATTCCAGTCCATCCAAATGTGGGATGGGTTCTTATTCAGGTCATTTGGACTCCACAGTTTGTTTCAATTCCTAGAAATAAAAACTGAGAATAAGTTTTTTCGAGACAGACGAAGAATAATAGGAGAGAAGAAATATACTAACCTTTCTTCGAAAACAGAGGGATTGAGATATGGTCTGAAGGATTGTGGTAACTCTATCGGAGAAGATACTGGAACTGTGCGAGTTAAAAAACGAAACGACGCTGGAGGGGTTGCTCTGAAATACTTTGGGTTTTAGAAAGATTGAAGACGAAAGAGTTTATAATGAAGAAGCGGATTGATTTCCGATATTTATCTCTCAAGCATCGCTAAATCATAGCCGTAGATCAAGGTATTTGATTTTTAGATCTAAAAACCGAAGTTCAAGCGGGATTTGATTTTTTCCGAAATTAAATCGGTATCTTTTCAAAATTTGAAACGATTCGATTTAAGACGACAACTGGTATCATCGCTATCATTAAGTCTCCTCGAGTTTTGTTATTCTTCTTAGAAAAGGCGACACGTGTTTTCATCTGTCATAAAAAGGTGCGCGTGATCTTGTAAAAGGTGAGATTTGAGATCTGACGACTCTTCGACTCTTCAAGGGTCTCAAGTCTAGGTCATGATGTCGCATTTTTTAAGCTCGCACTTACATTAGAAGGAAGCTCCATTTTGTCCTGAAGAACTAATGGAGCTGGGAGGCAATTGTTGTGCGGTCTAAAATCCTATATCAGGTCGCATGAGTAAGATTAAGTGCGACCTCTTCCGAAAGAGTTGCATGCGACCTCAACCGTATAAGTTAGTGTGACCTCTTCCGAAAGAGTTACGTGCGAGCTCCTCCGAACAAGTTAAGTGTGACCAGAATGAAAAAGAGACTAGTCTACGCTTCGTCAAACGGGTAACCTATAAAGAAAGGGAAACAAAAGTTTCTCTTTAAAGATCGACCAGTTACCTAATTTAAGTGATTACCCGGTTATATTGTTACTCAAATTGTATTGCCCGATTGTACAGTTACCCATTCTCACAATTGGGAAACATTGAGCTATCCTCATCTATATAAAGGGAGTTCAATGTTTCAGTAAGGGGATCTTGGACTTTTTCTGATCTTGGGAGGCTGAGGAATTTTTGAGAGAACTTTTTTAACTTTTTCTTCTTCTTTCCGGATAACACATTGTAATTTTGAGTTCTTATAATTCTCTAGAAAATAGTGAAAAACAATGGACGTAGGCTCATCTTTTTTGGGGCTGAATCACTATAAAATTCTTGTCTCTTTATTTACTTTGATTGATAACCCTTTTTCACACAAGCCACGTCTCGTAATTTTTCTAAATTTATTGCTGACAAAACCTCCATCAACAGTTTCTTATTTCCAACCCATCAAAGTCATTACGAATTAGTATATACATGTCCTAATGTTAAAAGATTAAAGAAAGCGTCATCATCTTATCACCAGAATGTGGTTTACTATTTAATTTGTCTCAGCGTGCAGAATGTCAAGTCATTCACTTTGTCCTTCTTGACTTCTTTACAAGCTCATTACTTTCAGGTCTTCCTTATGCCTCTATATCAAGAATATATGAAAGTTTTTCTTAATTTTTGGTCGTGAAATTCTTCTTTTCTTTTCTGATATGAGCTTTATTTTACTTTAGAGTTTTTCTAGTTAGCTAGCTCAGATAACGCTGGAGTTCATCTTGTCTTGTATTCTTCTGTATAATAAATGCCCCTTCTTTGTTATCAGGTATTAAATATACTAAATAAAAATTGCCAAAGGGAAGTTCCGCTTCTTCTTAACAATGGGAATTAGAATGTAGATCTATGAACACCAAATGCAAGGCATCTTAAAAGGGAGTTCGAATATTTGATCAGGAACTTATCTTGTATATCTTTGTTTGATTTCGTGAATTCCCCTAATTAATTAATTGTTGGACTTATTTACGTGAACGTAAGCATTGCATTAGAATCTTGGTGTCATTATCTTTTACTTGTTTATTGCTTATTTGATTAATTGTGCTAAATTAAGTAAGTAAACTAAAACACCCTTTCAAGCAGTAATCAAAATAGTTAGCAAATATTCCATTGATGGTGTGTTTATTGCTAATCTGTATTGAAAGTTAATGAAATCAAATTTAAGAGTTGTGTTATAGTGTTTACTCTTAAGGTTCAAGATGAAAATAAGCTTATAACTCTAGTCCTTTTGAAGATATTATAGTTTCTTCGGAAATACTTTGACGGTAGTATGGGATAGACCTCTACTGTACGCAGAGAAGATTTTCTAGGACTCGAGAACTCCATATAGCATATGATATATTATACGTTCTCTATCAGAAAACTACAGTGTCAAAATGCTTATATACACAAGCCGCGATTAGAAAGTCAACGCTCCTCCTCCAAACTCACATATCAATTAATTCCTATTCTAATTTTTTCTTAGTTAAGGAAAATGAATCTGAATACTGACAACAAAGAAATCGTTCTATTTAATAATGGTTATAATAAAAAACAAAAATATGGGAAAATACTAAAATTAAAGTCTTCCACTTTAGTAAAATATTAGTTTCCTCCATATATTTTTTGAAGTATAAAAGATGACTCTATTGCCACCCCTAATTTTTCTTTTCTGACTCTTTTTCTAAATAGATCCCTCAATAAATTTTAAAAGTTCAAAATTTCTTTCCACACACGCCTTTTAAATATTTTATAAGTACACTAATGCCCATTAGTAAATATTATAGGAAACTTCATTAAATACAAAAATACTCAATTTTTGTCTCATTTTCTATTTTTTTATTGTCTTTCTTAAGATTTCTGATATATATTATTTCCATAATTCCTAATTAATAGGAAATAATATACCATACTTTTCTTTAGCGAAACAATGTACACACAAATGCAATTTTTTCTATTATTTTCTTTGATAAATTATGGATTAAAAATAAAATAAATATAAAGTATAATAATGAAGTGCATGTAACATTATCGATCATCTTAAAAAAAATAAAGCTATATAAAAATAAGAAACGTATATATACACAATCATGTGATCAAATAAAAAAAAGAGAATAAATGAAAAAATTTAAGTACTACAACAAAAAAAGGTCCTTTAAGGCGCATTTTAAGTGCCTAAACATGTGACTTCTTCCAATTAACTATTTGTCCCAAAAGAGACCTATACAACTTAAAGGTTGAGTGAATAGCTCTCATATTCTCAGGGGAAGCTCTACAGAAAATAAGCACATCATTCGCATACAAAAAGTGAGTAAGAGCACTCTTACCTCGAGGTAGTGAGATAGAATCAATAGCTTTTGAACTGAATAAATGAGCTAATTAACGACTTAAGAAGTCCTCAGCCAAGCAAAAAAGTAAAATAAAATAAAATAAAATAAAAAAGAAAGGAGGATCATCTTGCCTGACTCCTCAAGAGTAAAGACAAAAATCATGAGGAGTCCCATCAAGAAGCACAGAGACGTGAGCCAAATTAAAAATATTCGAAACCCCATCAATAAAGGTATCCGAAAAACTGAAGGACCAGAGAACCTCCAAACAAAAAACTAACCAATAGAGTCAAAGGCCTTGCAAATATCAATCTTTAAAGTAACATGACTACCAAAAATTAATTTACCCAAGGAGTTGTAATATTCTGAGCCTCCCATTATGCAATCACCCATTTGTCTACCTTGGACAAAACTAAATTGATTTGAATAGATAATACGAGAACTAATAGGACCTAGTCTGGTAGCAAAGATTTTAGTGATAACTTTGAAAAAGAAATTCCCTAAAACTATAGGCTGAAACTACTCCATTTTATTTGCCTCATTGACCTTTGGAATAAGAACTATAAAATTTGAGTTAACATCAAGGAACATCTTACCAGTGCAAAAGAACTCCTGAACTGCTGAAACAAAATCGTCGCCTACAATAGACCAATAAGAGCGGAAAAATTTCCTAGTACATCCATCCGATCCTGGCATACTAGAAAGGTCCATATCAAAAATAGTGTTTCGAATTTCTTGCTCAAGTAGAAGATGTAAAAAAATAATATTTTCCAACGAGGTAACCAAACAAGGAACATGTTCACGAATAATAGAAAGATTACTTGAATAATGAAGCAGCTCAGAGAACAAGGAAGCACAATAATTAATAGCATGAGCAGCAATACGAATTGGGTCAGTCACAATCTCATCATTAATCACCAGAGAAGATAAAGTCTTATTGGCTTTACGTCTTTTAAGAGTCGCATGATAAAATGAAGTATTCAAATCCTCTTCTTTTAGCCATTTAATTCGACACTTGTTTCTCATGAAAGAATCTTTCAAGGTTAAGACATTATCAAGGGCAGCCAAAGTATCTGCCTCTTCTCGAAAAATCTCCTCAGAAAAACTGTTAGCTTGTAACTTGTTTAGAATCTCTGTAACCCTATTAGTAGCTCTGTTAACTTTGGAGGACAAATCTCCAGAAACCTCCCGATTCCAAGTGCGAAGAGAGGTCCTGAAAAGCTTGAGTTTCTTAAAGAGATAAGAAGTAGGATGATCAGAAACCAAAAAAGACTAAATACTAGAAATCAAGTCCAAAAAGGTGGAGTCCTTGACCCAAACATTCAGGAAATGAAAGGATCGAGGGCGAGAAAATCCTGAATCTTTTCCTAATAAAAGGAGAGTATAATGATTAGAGTAGATCCGAGGAAAAGTATTAAAAGATAGAGAAGACCAAAGATCGACTAACCCAGTAGAACACAAGGCC
The DNA here is from genome assembly GCA_002914805.1 of Parasponia andersonii. Lineage (NCBI taxonomy): Eukaryota > Viridiplantae > Streptophyta > Magnoliopsida > Rosales > Cannabaceae > Trema > Trema andersonii. The sequence continues at coordinate 169,989 of JXTB01000613.1, read as the reverse complement.
CTATCCAAACTGGAGAGTATAAGACCTCTCACTCCCTTGCCGACTCTAGTGTAAAATGCCCTTTTAGTATCCAAATCAACTAAAGAAGAGGCAGCTAAGAAACTAATAAATTCAAAGCAAAAAGTAGAGTAGGTAGTACCAATAGTCTCATAAGAGCTCAAAATAGCTTTAAAAGATGGCAAAAAACAAGGTTAGCAAAACTTAAAAGATGTTTTTTCCTTCACGAAAAAAGAAGAAAAAAAATGAATGAAAGAAAGAAGAAGGAAGTAAAAGATATTTTATTTGTTATTCATAAAAGTTGGCATAGTAGACTAAATAAAATTTTCTATATTCCAATAATATTTAGTTTCAGAAAGCATAATGCAAAAGGACAAAAGAAAAATGTTTTGAAAAATAATAATAGTACTAATAATAATAATAATAATAATAATGATAAATAGAATAAAAATAAAATTTAAAATTCAAATTTTGGGTTATAAAGTGAAAAGTTTTGAAAGAAGGACCAATATGAAAAGCTGAAGGACTATTTTGAAACATAATTTTAAAAAAAAACTTATGTGTAATTTTTAAAAAAATTACATACCATTTAATAGGTTGACACGTGACCAACCCATTCTTTTTTCTCCCTTTCCCTCTCCTCCCTCCCGATTTTTCCCTACATAGAAACGGCAAAAATGCTGAAATTCCGGCGACTATCCATTCAGTCGCCTCCTGTCATCGATGGACGTCGCCACTGGCCGGTGTTGAGAGCCTGATGCTAGACAAAGGCTCCACCATAGGTCCTGCTGCCTAGAAGTCTGTCCTTTGCCGGAACAAGCCGAAAAACACCACAGCTTCTAAAGCTCACTAGTGTTTTCCCTACGTAGAAATGGTGAAAATGCCGAAATTCTAGTGACTGTCTATTCAGCTGCCTCCCATCATCGACAGATGACGCCATTAGCTAACATTGAGAGCTTGATGCCAGACGAGGCTCCGCCACAGGTCCTACCGCCTAGAAGTCCGTCTTTCGCCGGAACAAGCCGAAAAACACCACGATTTTCAAAGCTCGCCAGAGCCGATTCTGGCGACGTTTCACCATAAAACTGATCAGGTTCAACTAATGTAATCACAATCTTTCATGTGGTATATATATCTTGACTCAATATTACATGGATTAAATTTTGTTATTTTTGTCAATTTTGAGCTATTTTAAGTTTTATATTTAAATTTTTCAATTCAACTGTTAGATCGTAAAATAAACCTCATATTTGTGATGTATTCTTGAAAACAAAAATTTTGATATATATTGACTATATGTGGTAATGGGCATGAAAATCTAAATCTAACGGTTAAGATTGCCTCGATTTGCATGTTGTGGATCCGGGTTCAGCTCGAGTCCAAATTGGTCAAATTATATGTCTAATCTCACATTTTTGAGTGTTTTGAATTCAGTGGTGAAGTCTATTTCACGATCTAAAGCTTCGATTAAAAATCAAGTTTTCAAACCTATCGATCAAAGATTCGAAAACGATGCCCGACCCTCTAAACAACACTCAAACAATGCCAAACTTTCTTCAGAGCCCTATAACTCTATTTAGACACTCGATTGAGATAGAGATTCAATTACTTGATCTTCAAATTAGTTTAATTTTGATTTTCACATATTTTGAATAAATATGGAATTTCGTGAAATAATTCATAAAAATGTGATTTATATTTTTTTCGATCTGATTTGAGATATAAACTACTTAGGAGGTATGTCACACTAATTGGCGTGTCATATATACCATTTTGAACTATTTTCTGCAGGAAATTGAATTTTTAGGTTTTGATAAAAAATTATTGTTATAATGCCGAAATTTTTAGAAAATCGCAAATGATTTGATAACTCAGTTTTGAGGACTAAAAGTGATTTGATTAAAGAATATTGCATGGTTATTTTGAGATTTTGTGGAAATGGTGCATATCCTTATTCTGTAATTTATATAGCATTTGCATGTATTCACACATTTATGCGGCCGTCGGACTTACGGTACCCCACATTGGATGCTCGGAGTTGTGGCACCTCTTTAAGTGGCTCGGCGTTACGAGTGATCCACTAGTACACTTCGGATATCATGATTGCATACATGGTTATATGTTGGCTTGAATAGATATGTACTGGTTTTGATTGATGTTTTACAATGGTTTGGAATATTTGAACTATTCGACTATGATTTCCACTTGAGTTTTGTGAACTATTTTGAATGGAATACTAACTATGCAGGGCCTTCAAGGTAAATATATTTTCTTACATATAAAAACTTGTAATCGATTCTTTAACGAGCATTCACATGCTCACCCCCCTACTTCTTCTCACTTTCAGGTATTGATTTAATTTTTGGGGTAATTATGTTGGTGGCTTGATAAGCTTGTTTGGCTTATGTATGTCGTTTCTTATATCTCCAAAAGTTGGTTCCTATTCTATTTTATCTTTTCTTTTCTTTGTCAAATTTATTTAGCCAATAATATTATATTACTAAGTGAATGTATGAAGATAATTATGCTATTAAATGTAGTACTTAGAAATACAAATAATTTTATATAAATTGTTTGAACATTGAACTTAAGGTCTAATTAGGCTCGTTTTTCTATAATTTATAAATTTACAATTGTTTCTAAACTAATTAATTAGATTTTCCTCAAAACTTTAAATGAAAGATTTTCCTTCAAAAATTAAAATAAATGAAAATTTTCTTGATTGTGAAATTTGATTACTTTTGAGAATTAAAATCTAAAATTTTAAGCACTCGATTTTCCATCCACAAAAAGAAAAAGCTAAATATAAATTTTTTTTATCCATTTGCTATATATTGTGGTTTTTTCCCAACAAAGTAGCTTTCATGCTCGAAAAGTCAACTAAATAAATTCTTCTAATGTTCTAAGTCAGAAGGTTTTTTCAATATATATACACACACTTAAACCAGCCCCTCCCTTTTCTGTAGAAAGAAAATAACCTAAAAGTTCCTTTAACATACTGTTGAGGCAAGCTGGACTGATCTTGTTAATAGCCAGCAATGGCCTATAACAACTTTCTGACTCTTTCTCTACGGACTTTTTGTCTACTTATGATCATCAATACGGCTAGTGCGGTTTCAAATGTAAGCTATCTTATATATTTCATTTTCTTAGTTTCTTTTTATACCTCTAAAGTCTCCTATTATCAATTATCAATTACCAATTAGGCGTATTATAAGTAATTTTCATTGATCTATAGTGGCATAAGGATACTCATCAAGATTGGTTGAACCACGGGGGAGACTTGTACAACAGAAGATATGCCAATAAGGAGACCAAGATTAGCCCCGCGACTGCTTCGAAGCTACGTTTGAAGTGGGAATTCTACGCAGGAAAAGATATAACAGCAACTCCTGCCATTTTCAATGGTACCCTTTACTTTCCAAGCTGGAATGGCTACCTAAATGCTGTCAAAGCTTCTGATGGTTCTCTTATTTGGAAGAAAAGCTTGGAGAAGTTGACAGGCCTCAACGCTACTGGTTTGGTCGCAAATGTCAATTGGACCGTCTCAAGAGCAACTCCAACAATAGCCGGCGATCTTCTCATCGTCGGAATTTATGGGCCTGCCGTGGTTATTGCGGTCAAGCGGTCAACGGGAGAGCTTGTTTGGTCAACGCAGCTTAGTAGCAATGTTGCAGGCGTTATTACCATGTCCGGAACTTATTACCAAGGGTTAGTTATATTAATCATATATAGTCATTTGTCTACATATACTCTTTTCTTTTTTTGTCCATTTTTTGTCTTAATTAAATTTGATCATAATGCCAAAATTGATTATGAAAAATGCTGTTGTCAGGATATGAGAAATTAAGTGTCTACATAAGAAGATTTATGATTTGTGTATTCATTGCTTATAGATAGAAAATATGTAAATATTACAAGACGTTTTATTTGTTACAAGTATTTGTAGATAGACTAAACAAAATTTTATATGCATTACATACACATATAGTATATTTTTTTGTTTCAGATATGCATAATATGTTTAACTAACATATTCTTTTGTCAACTTAAAGACTTTGGGTGCGATCTAATTAAGGCATGTATTTTAAAATCCATAATGTAAACCACAAGCCACAAAGTTTGTTTTTCAAAAGAAGAAATACAGAACACAAAGTTTGACTTTTGAACTATGTGATAAGATGATGAACAGTGTGAAAAAATGGAATTTAGATTAAATAAAATTATTTTGGCCAAAATGTGACTCGGTGACCGAAATTAACTTTTAAAAGTCGAAGCCAAATTTTAATTATTCGTTTCAATGTTGATGAGGCTGCAAAAATGATCAAAGTCAACCCTGTGCGTTATCATAGGATCATAATTCACAAAACTCAAATCAAAATTATTTCTCGTTTATTTTAGGACGATTAACATCAAATTTGATCATATATTGGTAACAATTAAAACCGTACTATATATTACTTGACACTTCTTTAATATATAGGAGCTTCTATGTTGGGACAGCGTCTCTAGAAGAAGGCCTCAGCATCCAACAATGTTGCACCTTCCGGGGCAGCTTCTTCAAGTTAAACGCCACAAACGGCGCCGTTTTATGGCAAACCTTCACGCTTCCGGACAATGGCGGCAAGACCGGGGAATACGCTGGAGCAGCCATATGGGGAAGCAGCCCTTCCATTGACAAAGTCAGAAACCATGTGTATATCGCCACAGGGAACTTATACTCTGCTCCCTTGCGCATACGACAATGCCAAGGACAACAAAACAACCAAACGACACCTACCTCTAGTACTGACAAATGTGTGGAGCCCGAAAACCACTCTAACTCCATCATGGCCCTTGACTTGGACTCGGGAAAGATCATATGGTACCGCCAGCTTGGGGGCTATGACGTTTGGTTCTTTGCGTGTAATAATCTCTCCACCCCTAATTGTCCTCCTGGGCCTAATCCCGACGCTGACTTTTCCGAGGCCCCAGTGATGTTGACCATTGATCATCTCAATCGAACCAAGCGAGATATTGTTGTTGCTGTTCAGAAGAGTGGATTTGCTTGGGCTCTTGATCGTGATAACGGGGATCTCATATGGTTTACGGTGAGTAATTACGTACTATCTATATAGGCTTTTCATTATATTTATTGAATTAAAATTAGTAAAAGTGGTTTGTGAGTTATGTTGTGTCAAATTCAAATTAATACCGTTCAAGGACTTCAAATTACTTAGAAACTACCCCCACCAAATTAGTTGAAATATCAGTGACTAGGAACAATAACATTAAATGATACGTAAGGATCAATTTTCAGGTTTTATAAACTGCCCACATTACAGTTGGCTATAAAGGAAATTACACTTGAGACTCAGTTGATGGAGTTTTAGCATCGGTCCTCAACTATTTTAACACTTTTCTTTGGTTAATAATTATGGGTCATAATTTCATTTTAGTATCCAAAAGTCATTAGAATCGAAGACGCTGTTTACATTATTGCACTTAGGCCCTATAGAACTAAGTCACTTCAGTTATATGTAACTCAAATATCCCTAGTTTACTTCTAAAAAAATAAAAATAAATTTCCAGTTTACTCAAATTAACTCTAAGATATACTATTGACAGATGTTAAATGAGTACACCAATGTTAAAGTTATTCTTAATGTTAAAGTTATTCTTAATGCTTTTTATAATATTCTATAATTAATAGAATAATAATAGGTCACTAATTTTACATTAAAAATTGATATCATATGAAATGACATGAGTCAGCTTTTACCCAAAATATATAAGATGAATATTGAAATATGTACTAATTGATTATTGGAAAAGTAAAAAATAATAGATTAAAAATTGTAAAATGTAAATTTTAATATACAATTGGAAATATGACAATAAAATCAACCTAAACTAAATGCCAAAGGCATAAGCTATATTTGGCGCAAATTATGGTAAATGATTTTTTTTTTTTGGTACCTTATGCTAAATTATAGCATTAGCACAATAATTTAGCATTGTATTGGACCCCTCTTAAATAAATGATGCTTATTTAGGAGGCTGGACCTGGTGGCGCCGCTGGAGGAGGATACTGGGGAGCAGCCACGGACGAAAAGAGAGTCTACACCAACATTGCCAATTCCGCCTCCAAAAATTTCACTCTGAAGCCCTCTACCAAGAATACTACTGCTGGCGGATGGGTGGCAATGGAGGCTCGCAGTGGCAAAATTCTGTGGTCAACGGCAAATCCTAGCAACGCTACTGCCTCTGGCCCTGTTAGCGTGGCTAACGGTGTCATTTTTGCTGGCTCCACACAGAAAAAAGGACCCATATACGCAATAAGTGCCAAAACGGGAGATATTTTGTGGTCGTATGAGACTGGAGCCACTGTGTATGGTGGCATGTCGGTTAGCGACGGTTGTGTTTTTGTCGGGAATGGATACAATGTTAGCCTTGGGGCTTTCCTTACGTACACCAGTGGGACCTCACTCTTCGCCTTCTGTATTCCATATTGAACTTCGTGTTGGTGACATTTGATGAGGCAGCTGAATATATTGTGTATAAAAAGTTCTTACGACTTTGAATTGTTTCCCTTACTCTGATCTTATTAAGCCCATCCAAATAATTTCCTATTTGTAATTGAATAGGCTAATAAGACATAGATGCCTCGATGATTTTTGCTGGAATTAATTTATCAAGTGTTCCTCAGTATTTGTTAAGTGTATTATTTATCACAATTGAACTGATACCATAATCCTCGTAACAGGTTGTTTTGTGGTACCAACAAGTTATTATTATAGGGTCACCTACTGCTTGTTTCCCCGTTAAATTACACCTCGGTAGTGATAAATTCATGCTTGATGATTACACAGCAGTTTTGGTATTTATTAGGCTACATTGTAGAGTTCTACAGTATTTTCATACATACGATTGATTTATCTGCCTTAGTACTCATTCCTAACTATTTTAGGTCTTTGTTGTCGGTCAAACGCCACATGACCTCGATTATTTTTCTTACTCTTGAAAGTAATCGAGAGAAGTTAGTATAATAAAAACATCAAGTGGTAGGAAAAAATAAAGAAAAAAAGAAAAGGAAAAAAAAAAAAAACTTAGTCAAATATATGTGCAAGACTAGTTTTTGGGGTGTGAAATGAAGTCAGAGTAGTTAGACATTTATTAGCCTTCCCAATCTTTATTGTATAAATGACAAGAGATTGTATACTTCCAGCAGGCACCAACTCTATCCATGGCACCATTTAGATTCCACAGCCATCTGTTTCTCTTTACTCTCTATCTGTCGTTTTGTCTCCTTACCATTGCAGCCAGTGCGAGTTACAGTTGTACTGTAAGCCTCTCTTTCTCTCTCTCTGACAATACATAGTTTTTCTATGCTTATTTAACTGGTTTCATAAATGGTAATTGATTCCAATAGTACTGGCAATATGTTTTCGGAAACACAAGGCTAGACAAGATTGGCTAAACCATGGTGGAGACTTGTACAGCCGAAGATATGCCAACAAGGAGGTCAAGATAAGCCCTGAAACAGTCTCCAATCTATGCTTGAAATGGGAAGTCTATGCCGGTGGAGACATAAGTGTGACACCAGCAATTTTCGACGGCACCCTTTATTTCCCAAGCTGGAATGGATATTTCTATGCTGTAAAAGCCTCTGATGGATCCCTCGTTTGGAAAAAGAATTTGCAGAAGTTGACTGGCTTTAATAACACTGGTTTCATTCTCAATGTCAACTCTACTATGTCAAGGTCAACTCCAAGTATAGCCGGGAATAAACCTGGCAATTCGGGCCGGGCCGGCCCGGCCCGGTACTTTTAGGGCCCGGGCCAAGCCTGGCCCTAGGGGTAAGACCAGGTTGGTCCTGGGTATCGCGGCCCGGCCCGGTCCGTTTTTTTTTTTTGGCCCAGATTCGTCTAGGTTCTTAAATTTAAAAAAAAATAAATAAATGACCTAAAATTCGTCTGGGTCCTTTGTTTTAACGGTAATATATCCAACGGTAATAAATATTACCGTTGGATTTATATCATTTTTTTTTTAGTTTAAACTATTTTTTTAAATTAAAAAAAATATATTTTCTTACATTATAAATACCCTACACTCTCCACTTTTTTTTCACAGTTACAATTTTCAAATACTCTCTTATTTTCTCATTTTTTCTCTCTAAATCTCTAATTATATTCTCAATTTTATTTTTTTCTCTCT
>JXTB01000613.1:144472-161590 GCA_002914805.1 Parasponia andersonii | reverse complement strand
TATTGATTTGGAATTGGATGACGAACAAATTCGCATAGCTGAAGAGGGTGACCAAGTCTCCGAAATACAAACTAATCCAAATGCTAGTAGAAGTTGTTCACAATTTCAAGATAGTTGTTCGCGCGAGTGCAAGCATGACTTCCAAACGTGCAAGGACAACTTCCAATGTATGAGACCATTTTGATCCAGAATTCAAAGATGAGGTTGATGGTAAGAAGACGAAAATGGCAATATGTAAATATTGTAAGAAATTATTAACTGCTAAACCATCTAGCGGGACCGCTCATTTGAATAGACATAGTGATACATGTATCAAAAAACACAAAAAAGACAAGGAGCCTACTCAATCAGCTCTTCAACTCAATAAGAATGGTTCGGTAAGTTCTTGAAACTATGATCCTTTAGTAGCTAGGGAATCTCTAGCACGTTTAATTGCTATAAAAGATTTATCATTAGGTTTTGGTGATTACAATAACTATGAAGATCATATTAGAAGATCTTATTATCCAAACTTTAAAAGAGTTTTTAGAAATACCACTAAGAGTGATTTGATTAAAGTTTATGAAAATATGAGTAAAAATTTAATATCTGAATTAACTTCATTAAACTTTTGTATTGTATTGACATCTGATATTTGGGGTGCTAATTCTAAACAAGATTATTTAAGTATAGTTGCACATTATTTAGATTCTAGATGGATAATGCAAAAAATAATAATTAGTTTTTGAGTCGTTGGTAATAAACATACTGCTGAAATTATTAAAGATAGAATTTTAAATGTTGTTGAAGAATATGGATAGCGAATCGCATTATCTCTATCACTTTAGATAATGCTACCGCAAATACAAAGGACATAAAATTACTTAGCAATTTGGTAAGTTCATACACTGGAGGATTCTTACTGCATCAACGTTGTGCATGTCACATCATCAACCTTATCGTCAAATCAGGTATGGATGTTATAAGTGTATATATTGAAAATATTCGATCTACTATTGCTTATATTCATGCTTTTAATCCATGCATTACTGAATTTAAAAAATATTGCATAGCTCAAAGATTAAAACTAAGAAAATTCCAAGTTGACATGTCTGTAAGGTGGAATTCCATTTATTTAATGTTGAAAAATGTATTACTATATAAAATTCCAATTACTATTTTTTACAATTCAAAAATAGGTTCATTAGTATTGAAAGATGAAGATTGGTTCATTTATGAAAAATTTGTACAATTTTTAGACGCTTTTCATGAAGTTACTGTTGCATTATCTGGTATTTATTATCCTACTTCTCTAATTATTTTACGTCATATTTTTTTCATTGTTGAAATATTTTGTAAGGCAAGATGTGACCCTATATTTGAACAAATTATAATACGTATGCAAGAAGTATTTTTGAAATATTGGTTTCCAATTCCTTTATTATATTCATTTGCTTTTATTTTAGATCCTAGGGGTAAATTAAATGGTCTTTCTAATTTAACTAGCTACATTTCTACATGTTTTGAGATAGATTATACTACTAAATATACAAATGCTCGTGACAAATTTTTTGAAGTGTATAGTATATATGAGGCTAAGTTTGGCAGTAATCAACAACAACACACTCCTTCACAAGAAACTGAAGAACAGTCAAAAAATAAGTCTTTTTGGAGCATGGTAGGTTCTCGTCCTCAAGGGTGTGGTTGTGGCTCATCACCAACATCATCAAGTTCAAGTCAACTATTACCACCAATAAATCCACAACAATCCTCTGATCTTACTCAATATATTGAGCTAGACTCTGATATCGACCCCAATGATGAGAACTTCAAAGTTTTGGAATGGTGGCATAAGTGTCAATAAATCCATAACAATCCTCTGATCTTACTCAATATATTGAGCTAGGCTCTGACATCGACCCCAATGATGAGAATTTTAAAGTTTTGGAATGGTGGCATAAGCATCAACCAAGATTCTCGGTGCTTTCACAATTAGCCCATGATGTTTTAACAATTCTGGTATCCACGATTTCTTCAGAGTTTGTTTTTAGTACGACTAAGATGATAGTAGATGAGTGGAGGACTTCGTTGGCTCCTGAAATAGTTGAGGTGTTAACATGTGTTAAAGATTGGGAAAAAACAGCAAAGCGAAATCATGACACTATTCGTATTTGTAATGAAGAATTGGTCAAAAATTTCAATAACTTGTATATGAATGATGATGATGAGTCATAAAGTCATAATTAATGATATACTAGTTTTTTCAAGTAATAATTTGAATTGTAATAAATGATCATCAATAAAATCAAATTTCAATATTTCAAATTTATTTGTTTGATTATTTTTCTTAATATCCTATTTAATTATTATTAATTTGTTAACAATAGAAAACATATGTCGTTTATGTTGTCAACGTTTTTAAATAAAAATTCCAATAAAAAGTTTAAATTTAACAGATTAAAAAAAGTTGTAAAAAAAATCAAATAATAGAAAAAAAAAAACGGACCGAGTACGGGCCGACCCGACCCGACCCGGTTTTCGCCCGTCAAAAAGTCCGGCGGACCAACAGGTCCAGGCCGGACCATATTTTATTTTGATCAGGCCGGGCCGTGCTGGCCGGCCCGCCCCGATCACCCCCTAAAACCCGTGATTGGCAGGCCGGCCCGCCTATTTTGCCACCTCTAGTCGGAACCTACTCATTGTTGGGATCTATGGTCCTGCTGTTGTCATTGCTGTGAAAAGATCTACTAGGAAGCTGGTCTGGTCTACTAGGCTAGATACTAACAATAGAAGTTTCATCACAATGTCAGGGACTTACCACAGGGGGTTAGTACTTTATAATTTCTGTTATTATATACCTCATTCATTTTCTTATTTGTTTTCCTTTTTTCAACTTTATATCATTTATATCACTGCTCAAAAGGAAACGCAGTTCAGTAGTTTCATGAAACTGCTTACCTCTCAGATTTCCAAGATTATATAATTTATATATTGGGCTATCATATTTATATATATAAATTGGTTATTGGACTATCATATTTATGTTCAAGTGGTTATTGATATAATGATAGTCCATACTAAACCCAGCTTGGCTTTAATGATTGTTGAATCATTAATGATCTGAACCTTGCACAACTCTCCTCTTATCCTTGTTTGCACTCTTGGCCTGTAGTCAGTACTTTGTTAGAGTCAGTCAGGTTGGGCAGTCAAAGTTCATTATTGCTATCTAAAATTCCATAGTGTTAGGTTTTTTATTACCAACTTGATTTCAATATTAAAAATTCCGACTTGAGATATTAATTTTTGTACAAAAATTTTAATACTAATAAATATAATATGTGATTTATCGTTGTTTAATTAATAATAAATTTTATTTATGATAAATATTAATATATCCATTTGGCAATGACAGTTTTGATGACACGGGAGTTGGTTTAAAAAATTTAGCAGAAAAATTGAGATTATGGTACTATCCTCGACGTTATATTTAGAAATAACTAGATTTCGTATAAGTTCGAGACCACAAAGGGTAATAGACAAAGAATCCTGTCAACATCATAATATATGGGGTGATATGGTTTTAAAATGTTACTAAAATATTATGTACGTCTAAACTTTCACCGATATATTCCAGATTTCTAGATAATCAAGTCTTAAATTAGAACATGTAACTTTCAACTCCCTAAAGTATTTTTTTTTCCTAAAAAAAAGGTGTTTACTTCTTGCTATAATAATAGGTAATTTCTAATTATCGAAAAATAATAGGCAATTTCTAAGAAGAAGAAAAAGAAGATAGAAATAGACACTGTGGACAATCAAACAGGGGAATTAAAATTATTATTTTCACACTCCCAAATTTCTAGACTATCGATAATAATGGCCTATTCAGTAGCATGATACCCAAGTTCATATCAGAGTCATATTTTTTTTTTAATAAACATATTAAGAGTCATATTTATTAATCCATAATATTACCGTAAAAGAAATAGAAATCTGGGAAATATTTCTTTTCCTTCATCCACTCATATATTTAATTTTACTCATTTACTATTATTTTAGTACTTACCTTTTTTTGTTTGAACAGGGGCTTTTACGTGGGAACGTCTTCACTGGAAGAAGGCCTCCCCGTGGACCAATGCTGCACCTTCCGAGGCAGCCTCTCCAAGCTAGACGTCCGTACAGGATCAGTGACGTGGCAGACCTACATGCTCCCCGACAACCTGGGAAAAATGGGAGAGTACGCCGGCGCCGCAATATGGGGGAGCAGCCCCTCTATCGATGTTTCCAGAAACCTCGTCTACATCGCCACCGGAAACCTCTACTCTGTTCCTCTTCGCATCCGACGGTGCCAGGAGAAGGAGAACAATCTGGCGGTGCCCACTCAGCCGGACCAGTGTATCGAGCCGGATAACCACTCTAACTCAATCTTAGCCCTTGATTTGGACACGGGAGTGATCAAGTGGCATAAGCAGCTCGGTGGGTACGACGTCTGGTTTGGGGCCTGCAACTGGCATTTGGACCCAAGATGCCCACCTGGGCCCAGCCCAGATGCTGATTTCGCTGAGGCTCCAATGATGTTGACCGTTTATGTCAAAGGAGTTAAGCGTGACATTGTGGTCGCTGTTCAGAAAAGTGGGTATTCTTGGGCTCTTGATCGTGATAATGGCACCATTGAATGGTCGAGGGTAGGTTTGTCAGTTTTCTTTCTAGGCCTTAGGCATCGTAGCACTCTTTTTTTGAAAAAATTACTAATAGCAAAATAGTGGATAGTGTTTTAAGAAACATGCAAGGTAGGAATATATGTGGTGGTGGAACTAGTGATTTATTTTTGTTTTTATTTTTTACTCGTAATTTCTTTACTTGAAAAACGATAACTTTTGATTATGTGATTGATTAAAAAGAATAGCGACAATCTAGTTATGTATAAGTATTGATCATGATGTTACGTCGCATTTTATGCTGTGATCAGTACCATTTTTTAAACCTTTGCTTCTTATGAAGTCTACTGAAAATGAGGCTTTGATTACAGGAAGCAGGACCAGGAGGACTAGGTGGAGGAGGTATGTGGGGTGGAGCCACCGATGGAAGGAGAGTCTACACTAACATTGCCAACAGTCAAAAGAAGAACTTCACTCTCAAACCGTCCGAAAATATCACCGTCGCGGGAGGATGGGTGGCGATGGAGGCTCGCAGCCGCAATATACTATGGTCAACAGCCGATCCTGCAATGGCTACTGCCTCTGGTCCTCTAACAGTGACTAATGGTGTTGTCTTTGGAGGGTCCACTTCTTCACAAGGACCCTTATATGCAATGAATGCCAAGACAGGGAAGATTTTGTGGTCGCATGATACAGGGGCCACCATATACGGCGGCGTTTCAGTGAGTGATGGATGCCTTTACCTTGGAAATGGTTACAAGGTATTTGTCGGTATTGTTTGGAATTATACTGCAGGAAAGTCGATCTATGCGTTCTGTGTCTAGATATGTATCTTTCCCTCTCTAGAACCTGGGGCTTGGCTTTGTTAAAAAGTAGTTTCCTAGAGTACAACTGGATCTGGTAGGCTTTGGCTTTCATATTTTTCTAGAAGAACAACTTGACTAGTAATATTCCAGTTAATAAAGATTGTCCTTATGAAACATAACTATAGTACAAAAAGGTATAAGTGAAGGAAGTTGATGAGTGCTTTCTGTACACAAGCTAGGCACTTTTTTTAGACCTCTCACACAAGTTCAGAGCCAGTCTGCATTCAACTGTGACAAGATAAATAATTGGTTTTCAAAGAGAAAGGGATGAATACTTTAACTAATTCCATGAACAATTAGATTTTGTTAACCTCACAAAGTCGATAGTGCAACGAAGAAGTAGAGAATTTGTCACACAATCAAGTGGATTGAAAACTCAAAGGTACGTCCTGTATATACTTTCACTAATACACCAAATCAACATAAAGATAAGCAAGGGGAAGACTCCAAGGTCCATCAAACACTTGTTCTTCCACATAACTTCTATAATATCTCATATCGGATTTTGGAAAAATCACCTCCTCCAACCAGGCCTGGCCCTCTTACCTGAATTTGAAAAACCCGGATGTGAAAACTTGTTGAGAAGCAGAAAAACTAATATGGTATAATAAAAGCTAAAATGCTTCTTTTGTTAGAAAAAGAAAGTGAACCATACGAAGATTGGCTACTATATCGTAAGGAAGAATGGTAAGACTATTTTCATTGACAACCGATGCATGAAAATAGAACTATACAAAAGTTATAGGGATATTTACCATGGCCATCTGTAGAAGATAACAGAGATCTGCTCTCTCCTCTGGAACTTGCTTGAACCAGTCTCTCTGATCGTTCTGCCATTAAGCTCGATTTACCACTGGTATACAAAGGCAAGGAATGCCGCCTCACAAAACCACCATTTTCAACATCATTTTGATCAAACCCAGAGAATTCAAGTCCTCTAAGTTTTGCCTTGGCGGATTCAGTTGCCACCATATAGTTAGGCAAAGAGGGACTTCTCTGTGAAACACTGTCTTGGTATTCCACCTTTGTAGGAAAATTGCTCTTGTTGCTTCTCTGATAGCCCTTGCTAGTTTTGTCTTCCTTAAAATTAATCCTTTCATCCTCTACAAGTGCATTTTCAATTCTTTCAAGATTTCTCATAGGACTTTTCTCAACAGCAACATGATCATCTTGCAGCTTATCAAGTTTCTCTTCCATTGCATTTGGTTTTGGAGGCATTTCAACCTGAGGCTGTATCGAGTTTTCAGACACTTCCACCGAGGACTTACTTATTGTATCAAGAAACTTATGAACAGTCTTCTCAGAAACCTCAGAAGTCGGAAAAATTGACACCGTGTTTGGAATCAACTTTTGTGTCTCAGCCACAGATTCCGAGCAATCAAAAGCCACTTTGCTGGATGCTGAAATTCTTCGCAAATTTTGCTTTACCCTCTCCAGATCATTTTGAGGTTCTGATTCTTCTTTGAATTCCAATTTCCTGGACTTGTTTGTCTGCTTTTCAAATGTGAGGCTCGGATGCAATGAAAGTTTCCTATTTTTTACGGTTGAGGCCCTCCCGTCAACTTGTTTTGGCCTGCCCAATTCAGTTTCCCTGGTTTTAATTTTGCCCTGCTTCATATGAGACCTTGTCTCAAGAGCATGCTTCAGTTGTGGAAGTGGTTCCCAAAAGTTGGATGATGACCATCGTTCTAGCCATTGCCAAGCAAAATTTGGCTCCATTGGATCATATTGGAGATGCAGGGGCTTAGCAGTTTTTGATGAAGCAATAAGCTGAAAGATATTGAACACATAACCTCTTCATCAGTACTGTTGTTTCCAATTTGGAAATGAAAAGTCTAAGACATTGAAGTCAAGCTGAAAAAAGATAAAAAAAGAGAAGAAAAGTGCAACATATAACTTCTCATAGTTACGAAAGTTTTCACTAATGGCATAGACTTCACAGACAAAGACCCTTGTAGTATCCACAATAGCTAGTTTACCTTACTGATAAATGCACTTGATGATAGCTTATTTGGCCTAGGAGTACGACACAATCTGGAAAGTCCCACCCGAGTGACATTCTGATAAAAAGGAAATATCGAACAGAATAATAAATGGACTGACATAAAATGAGTATGCGACTGAAGGGATAATAGGCGAGTAGTGAATTAGTGGAGTCAAATGTATTCTTAAGAAAGTTATTACCAAAGTACTACATTTCTTGTGCACTTGACAGCCAACATCTGAGAGCCTGACTCGTTTTCCACGAAACAATGCCTGCAACCGAACAATTCCATGCACGCAGTGCAGAGTAGCAATGGCCTGTCTCCTAACCAAGTGCCCACGAATAAGTGCTTGCAGCCTGATTAGCCCCTTAAGGGCACCGAAGGAACGGCGAGCCTACAAGGGTATTTTCTCATACGTTAGGAGTCCAATAATATTCACAATTATATATCTATACTTAAAAAGGGTACTTTTACTAATATCGAGAAAGATTTTTTTTGGAAAGGGAATTGAAATAAAACTTGTCATTTCTTTCCAATTTCACTGATTATAAGAGAGATTTACCTAAACTAGTCCTAAATGTGTAATAAACACGTGAATAGCCAAAGACTGACATTCTTGAGCTAAACGACAATGCTGGACTTCAAGCTCTCGAACTTTTCAAATTTTGGTAAGGGTCCAGTTAGTGCTGATATTCACAAATATCACAAAGACAGCAAGTGAAAAAAACTTAACACAAAACCAATTTCTCTGTTCAATTCAGATGTTTGACAAGACAATGTGGTCCTAACTGTATAAAGGCGTCACTGTAAAAATGAGGACACATGTATAACCCACATTCAATTCCCACCAACGCCAACAAAAATATCAATTGTGAACACCACACAGTTTCTAGCCGACAACTCAAAAATCATAGCAAATTAAAAGCTCTATCTTTTTTTTCTTTTTCTTTTACTAAGGTTTGTAAGTATAGAGATTAGAGGGTTTTACCAAATAACCTCTGAAAATTGCTTGTGCCGTTGTAGCAGCTTGCTTTAGCTGCTCTGTTTGTAAATCTAAGAAGATGGTCTTCTCCAAATTTTCATTCTCATTTGTCTTCTTTCCAGTATTGGTGCTGGAGGACTGAAGCGCCATATCTGGGACTGTAAAAGAACTCATAGACATATCGCCAATCGGCGGCGTCTTAGGCGCAACGGCGGCCTCTTTCTCCGGTGTTGCAGCTTTCTTGACATTGTTAAATGATATTGTCTTTTGAGAAGTAGATTTGGATGACAATTTCTTCCCAAAAAACAAACGTTTGAGCCACTTTCCTGGTGATTTTCCCATTGCAACAAGCCTGATTTGAAACTAGTACTACTGCTGAACCTACTTTTTTGCCCTGCATGCATGGCACCATGAAATGAATTTTATAGATTTTGCTAAATTCACAAATAAGTTACAACTAGCTTAAATTTCATAAAAAGAATTTAAACATGTTTCCATTCACGCAGATCAGAAAAGAAGGAAACTAAGAAGAGTTAGAAGTAGAAAAAGATTCTGCAACATAAAGACATTGTTTATTATTCATAACAAAAATTCCAAGTACTATAAGTGATTGGAAAAAAAAAAAAATGTTCAAAATAGTCAGAATTAATTAGTAGTGACAGATACTGATGCTGCCATAGAAAAACAATATAAATCAAGAAAAAGGAATAACATTCAAACTCTCAACTCAAGCTGATATGTACATATCTCATAAAAGAAAAACAAACAAAAATGTAGAATATTGTATTCCCATAAATCTCTTTAAACAACATATGAAAATATAGGAACGAGGCAATTATAAAATTTCTTGGAACAGCTGGCACAAATCTAAACATCTCAACAGAAGTGTTTCTAGATCTGTGACTATACCTCAGCTAAAGAGAAGATTCTTGAGTAGAGAAAGGAGACAGCGTAGGATTTTATTATAGAGATCAAATTTGATGTGGTAGGGTGTTTAGAAAAAAAAAACATTTGATGTGGTAGGGGCTAAGACTTTGATGAGTTTAAGTAATGCCAACGTGAAGTGTATGAAAGCGTGCTCAACTTGAGTGGACCCCTCCAATCTGGTACAGTCACTCTCTCTGTTTGATTCTGTTCTAACTCACTCTTAAATATTCAGTTATAGACTTACAGCATAGTTCAGCCTCAAATTCTAGATATGGATTTGAAAAATAAGCGTTATCTGTCCTTGCATATACTTTCATTGTTAGTAACTTTAGTATTACTCACTAGTCTTGAGTAGATTTTATTTATGGTGATTGAGACTAATAAATGTACAATAAAGAAAAAGAATGTGTCAACCACCGCTTTATAACTTGATACATAAAATTATACGTATCTGGAATAATGGGAAAAACGGTAAGATTGGAAAGGGGAAAGGCTATACCATTTTCCATAATATAGTCAACATGTCAAGCGTACATAAAGAAAAAAAAGTTATGGTTATAGTGCGACTATGTAAAAGACTTTTTGATATATGATTTGAATTATATTCTTCAAATTCAAAAATAAATTTTATGCAAAAAATTAGAAGGATAAAATACAAGATTATGATTATAGACTTGGTGCGATTATGTAAAAGATGTTTAGTATATAATTCGAATCTTATTTTTTCAAGTTCAGAAATAAATTTTATATAAAAAGTTGGAAGAATAAATATTTTTTCTTTTCAATTTTCTATATAAAAATTATTTTTGAATTTGAAAAATAATATTCGAATTTTAATATTAGAATTATACCAAACATAATTCTAAGTTTCTAATATGAATTTTGTACGCGTATGATTGCTAATGGAGTTTTGTTACGGTGCCATTTAAAGAGTGGAATAGGAATTGGGATCTGAAAAAGATAATTCTGGCTGTACAACTTTGTGATCAATATCAACTACGTACCAAAAGCATTAATTCAATCGAATGATAACATGCATCTTTTGAATTAAATGAGACGGCTCATACCTACGCTAACTCCGCAGGTTTGTTATAATTGCACCACGTGATTTGAAGGTTGGGAGTCCTTATTCTATTCTACAATACAACGGAGACTACACCTCATTCATTATTATTCAAATTTTGGCTTTTCCTTGCTAGCATGCAAAGACACATAGCACCAAAAACTAACCATTGTATAAAAATCTAGTTGTCTATCCCATATTGTTATATGTTGTTTTTGTTCTTAAATAGTGAATAATAATAAGATAAATGAAGGGTCCAAACTAACAAGGGACAAAAAGAAAATATTGAATTTTGATGCGCCACCGACACTATAGGCTGCAGTACACTGGGTCTACATACATAACTGCATGCCACCAAATTTGATGAACTCTTACTGTGAAGATGGGAAATTAGGTTAGACCAAAGCAAGAGTTAAAGAGATTCTATATTGGATTTTACGTGGACAATCTGACCACCGCAAACAACAACCTAAGTGGGACTCACTGAAGTGATCATCAGTAAGTCCTGTAACAGTAAGCATGTATCTTCTTGTCAATATGTAATAGCAATGTAACTATTGGAACACACAACCCATCTTTCTTATAACTTGTTAGGAACCAACCAAAAGAGAAATGAAAATTGATATTAATATTGCAAAGGAACAAGATTACACGATACCTAGGTGATTCGAGAGCCTAGTCTCTCCACTCTACTCCTTACTTTTTCTCTACCTCTCCGCCTTCACAACATTCTTATCTTAACCTCTCCCTTCTAACTAACTCTGTTATTCACTAACAAATTCTTTTCTCCTCTATCTGCTTCTCTGACTATCGACTGCCACGTTTATAAGAGACAACTCAACTTCCCATGTCGATGCCCTTCTGTGCCTCATCATCCAGTATTGCAGCCTAACCAGGATATTGTTACTTCTTCTTCCTATGCCTTACATAGGTAAAACCTACTGAGGTATATCAATACCCCCTGCCTAAACACTCACTTTGTCCTTAAGGTGAAAATTAGGGAACTGATTCCTAATGTCGTCAAAACCTTCCCAGGTAGCCTCAAATTCTGGCAGACCCTCCCATTTGATTGAAACATCAACATACGGATGGCCCCTTTTGTGAGCTGGCAAACCCCGCGTAGTACTTCTGGTTGAACGAGGAGTTCTATGTCAGCAATGAGCTAGGATGGGATTGGCCGATCGAGCAACATAAGTCACCCCTAAGGCAAGTCGTAACTGGGAAACATGGAAAGTAGGGTAGATATATAACAGCATATGATGCCAGATGGAGACAGTATGCCACTTCTCTTTTGCGAGCTATCACTGGATATGGGCCAAAATAACGAGGGGACAACTTCTTATTGCATCTCTTAGACAAGGACTAACTGGCGGTAAGGGTAAAGCTTAAGATAGATTAAATTCCCCACCTTAAAATTGTGGGTCACCACAGGAACAGCTCGAGCAGTCTGCCATTTGCGTTCATTGTATGCTGGGTGGGATAGTTGGCTATTTTCGGCTATGGTCATTAACTTTCACTTAATAGGAGGTTAAAGGAAAAAATGACCATTAGTAATTTGATAAGATACCTTATAATAACATATGTATTCAGTATAAAAATCAAATGGGCAGGACATGATAATATATACTAAGAAAAATAGGTTACGATATCTCAAGTTAAACAATGATCAGCGTGCTGTTTCATCTATCCTGACATTTGCCATCAGCTCATTGTTTTATCTTTTGTTGGGCTTTTGCAAGATGAGCCCTTCAATTCGTCTAGGATGGCATCACGGTCCGCTAGCCGCTGGTCCACAGCAGACTCCAGGGTTGACCTATGCTCATAACAAACGAATGGAGGTGGGTCACGATAGTAAAGGGCACGAAAAGGAGTCGTTTATGTGGTAGTGTGAAAACTGGTGTTATACCACTATTTGGTCCATGGTAGCCAAGTGAACCATTGCTGGGGTTTGGTGGACACAAAACAACGGAGGTAAGTCTCCATGCTTTGATTGACGACCTCAGATTATCCGTCCATTTGAGGATGGTGAGTGGTACTCTGACGAAGTATGGTTCCCTGCTGCTTAAAGAACTCTATCCAGAATAAGCTCATGAATACCTTGTCTATGTCCGAGACAATGGAGCATGGGATGCCATGCAAACGGACCACCTCAGAATGAAAACATGGGCGCAGAAAAAGTGTGTTTAAGTGGAATAAAGTGCCTGTATTTGCTGAGATGATTGACGATCACAAGAATAGTATCAATCCTATTCGACCGTAGTAGCCCTCCAATAAAGTCCATGGTCACATCATCCCAGATTTTGTCCAGAATGAGGAGAGGCTACAAGAGCCATACTAGTGAGAGGGATATCATCTTATTTTGTTGGCATACACACATTGTGCTACAAGTGCTGGATATCTTTCTTCATCCCCATCCGAAAGGACTCAGCTGCAAGGCATTTGTATGTTTTTAAGATGCCCGAATGACCTGCTATTGCAATATTATGGAATTCCAGGAGTAAGGCTGAAACCAAAGTGGAGTGTTGGAACAAAACTAGGCGGCCATGGTGCAATAAGCAGCCCTGGTCAAGTGAGTATCCCTGGGGACCTGGTTAGCCTTGTTGTAAGTCTATCTTGATGGGGTGTAGCAGCACATCCTCATATCATTGCGACAAGGCATCGGCCGCATGGTTTTCTTAGCCCAGCCAGTATTGGATCTTGTTGTGCGGACTAAAATCCTATGCCAGGTCACATGTGTAAGAATATGTGCGACCTCCACCGCATAGGTTATGTGTGACTTCCACCGCATAGGAGTTGCGTGCGATCTCTTCCGAATAGGTTATGTGCGACCCGAAAGAAAAGGAAACTAGTCTTTGCTTCGTCAAACGGGTAACCTACAAGGAAAGGGAAACAAGTCTCTCTTTCAAGTTCGACCAGTTACCCGATTCAAGTGATTACCCAATTATGTTGTTACTCAAATTGTATTACCCGATTGTATAGTTACCCATTTTCACAATTAGGAACATTGAGTTACCCTCATCTATATAAAGGGAGTTCAAGGTTTCGGGATGGAGGATGATTTTTTCCGAATCTAGAGAAGCAAAAGAATTCTTAAGAGTATTTTCTTCTTTTCAGACAACACATTGTAATTTTGAGTTCTTGTAATTCTCCGGAAAATAGTGAAAAACAGTGGACGTAAACTCATCTTTTTCGGGGCTGAACCACTATAAAATCTTTGCCTCTTTATTTGCTTTAATTAATAACCCTATTCACACAAGGCACATCTCATAATTTTTTCTAAAATTTATTGTTGATAAAATCCCCATCAACAATTGGCGCTAGAAGGAGGGCTATTCCGGTAAAACAGTGTAAAATTTCACTTTTTTAATAATGGCAAACACTAGAAACACTACCAGAGTCACCGGAACTAGCCAAAACCAACCCCAAAGTACCGCTGCTACACAGGCAGACCCTGCTCAGGATCAGCCTACTATGACCGCAACAGAAAATCTTTTCCCAGAGACAGGATCGCATGAAGTAGACACTGGTGAACCTTCAGCAAGTCACTAACCAGATCAATGACACCCTACGACGACTTACTGAAGGGCAGATGGTGACCCCACTACAGCACGAACGTCCCAAAGAACGTCCTGCTCAGCTACCTGAGAAGGGAATACAGATCCTAGAAACAAGAAAACGCGACCAGTTAAGAACCCAGCAAGAGCGTCATAAAGATCGCATCTCCAAAGGAAAAGGCAAAGTCGCAAACTTGCCTCCAGAATCTGGTACGAAGAGTTCAAGTACTAACCGTGATCATGGACAACCTTCTCGCAAATCCACTGATAGTCAAGATCGCTTGAACAGCGAACGAAGACGGCCATCGAGAAGCGTCTTCGAAAGAATCAGCAGAGAGTCGAGACAAGATCTTGCAGACCTAAGACAGTATTTGGAGCGATGACGTAGCCATGATCGATCCGTATCGCATCATAACGACCAAAGTCAGTCTCGTCGCGCTATTTCGTTTGATTCCTCTCACAGATTGCAGAAGACTCTACCTGACCAGCCCGTCATGCATCAGGATAACGATCAAAGGCCGCCCTTGCCGCCTGCGAGAGATAATGCTTTCCCTCTGAATGTCGATGTTCACAATTTAAGGATCGCATTAGACGCACTTACTGGTTGGGACGATGAGCTCGCTGATGGGTATCGTCAATCACCATTCAGCAAGGAAGTTCGAGCTGCAGCCCTACCTACTGGATTCAGACTTCCTACCATTAATATTTTTGATGGGAAAACTGATCCACAGGACCATATGGATCACTTCAGTGACTTAATGGAACTCCATCGTGCCAATGATCATGCGCGTTGTAGATGTTTTGCTATAACTCTCTCGGGAGCAGCAAAGAAGTGGTGGTTCCGAGGACTCAAATCTGGCTCAATCTCATCCTGGCAACAACTTCAGACGGCATACTTGAGACAGTTTCAAGCTGCAAAGAATTTTACTGTTCCACTTGTTAGCTTGTCTGCAATCCGACAAGGTCCAGAGGAGACTCTACGATCTTATCTCAATCGATTCACCTCAGAGTTAGCAAAGGTCAACAACCCACCTGAGGGAGGAGTTCTAACTCTTATGATGGCCGGGCTGCGACCAAAAACTAAACTCTGGGAGGAATTACTTGAGCGAGAATGTAGAACTCTTGAAGACTTCTACCCAAGGGTTGGTCGGCATCTAAGGTTAGAATCTTCGCGCGAGAATTTTCAAAAGACTAAGAAAGAAGGAAAGAAAGATGGGACTAAAGACGCAGTCATTACCAACAATAACGGTAATAAGAAAAACAAAAGGAATAATGAACAGCCGAAGGAGAATCAGCCTAGACCCAAAAGGCAGGAGATTTCAAGAGCTCTCATGCAGTTCAACAATCACACTGAATTAAATGCGCCCATAGATCATATCTATGCAGTCACAAACCAGAAGGAGCGATACCGTCAACCGGAACCGATGAAGCGGGACAGGACAAAGCGTGACCCCAGCAAGTTCTGCTGGTATCACAATGATATTGGGCATGATACCAATAATTGCTTTGCCCTAAAGGATGAAATTGAAAGGCTGATTAAAGAGGGACGACTGCGGCAGTACACCAGGCAGAACGATGAAAGGCGAGAAGAAGACCAACAGCGACCTCCAGAAATTCAACGCGAAGTCCGAACTATCTTCGGAGGACCGCATGTTGGCGGAGATTCAAAAAGGGCTCAAGACAGATATGCACGAGAAGCTCAACAACAGCCATTAACTAACGTCATGCATCTTGAGCAGCGACCACGCAAGCTTCAACGAGTACCGGACATGGACATTACCTTCACAGAACAGGATGCAAGGGAAGTCCATTATCCGCATAATGACGTGTTGGTCATAAAAATTAACTGTGGAAGCACACAGTTGTGGCGAGTATTGGTTGATAACGGGAGTGCTGTGGACATCCTGTACTTCGACGCCTTTAAGAAGATGGGGTTGAATGAGAGTGACTTGAAGCCTACCGTCACTCCACTCTATGGTTTCACTGGTGATAGCCTGATGCCTATGGGCATGATTGAATTGATGGTCAGTGTTGGAACCTATCCTAGGGTTTCAACTATAATGACCCAGTTTTTGGTGGTAGATTGCCCCTCTGCTTTCAATGCGGTACTGGGAAGACCGACACTGAGGGAACTTCGAGCCGTCACTTCGATCTACCATCTCACTATGAAGTTCCCGACCCAACACGGGGTAGGCGAGGCGCGAGGAAACTAATATGATGCAAGGACTTGTTATAACAACTCGCTGAAACTCGTAGCAAAGGATGCGACGTTCCGCACAATGATGGTCCACCTGCTGGAGGAAGCGTCAGTCAAAATAGCGGGCAAAGCATCCGTCGAAGCAGCGGGCAAAGCGTCCGTCGAAGCAGCAGGCAAAGCGTTAGTCGAAGCTCCAGACGGGTCGTCAGACAAAGCGTCAGTCGGGTCATCAGATAAAGCGTCAGTCGAACCGTCAGTGAAAGCGTCAATCAAAACGACCAACGAAGACTTCGATCCTCGAGAGATAGACGAAGAGGTCAAAACTGGACCCATTGAAGATCTGGCGGACTTATCATTCGACATGTCTTCCAAGACTTTAAAGATTGGAACGGAGGTTCAAAGACCTGTGCGAGCTTCATTGGTCGCTTTTCTGAAATCTAACTTGGATGTCTTCGCATAGCGACATTCAGACATGGTAGGGATTGATTCGAGGATCATATGTCACCGTCTTAACATAGATCCGACAAAGAAGCCTGTACGGCAGAAAAGAAGAGCTATGAATCCAGAGCGCTACGTCGCGTTAAAAGAAAGAGGTGGAGAAGCTGCTCGAAATTGGGTTCATAAGAGAGTCTTTTTATCCAAACTGGCTTGCAAACCCGGTTTTGGTGAAGAAACCAAATGGGAAGTGGAGAACGTGTATCGATTTCACCTATCTCAACAAAGCATGCCCGAAGTACAGCTTCCCTCTTCCGAGGATTGACCAGCTTGTAGATGCGACATCGGGGCATGAACTTTTAAGTTTCATGAACGCGTATTCCGGATATAATCAAATCCCCATGTACGAGCTAGATGAGGAACATACCTCGTTCATCACTGATCGAGGGTTATACTGTTATAAAAAGATGTC
>JXTB01000613.1:128735-143920 GCA_002914805.1 Parasponia andersonii | reverse complement strand
CCCCAGAAGTGTGCGTTCGGGGTAGGATCTGGAAAATTTCTGGGTTTTATGGTCAATCAGCGAGGAATCGAAGCAAATCCTCAGAAGATACAAGCATTGATTGATATGCAATCTCCTCGTAAACCCAAGGATGTGCAAAGCCTAGCAGGAAGAGTAGCTGCACTGAGTCAGTTTGTATCCAGATTAACCGATAAATGCTAACCTTTCTTTGAAGTATTAAAAGGATCAAAGAGGTTTGAGTGGACGGAAAAATACGAGCAGGCGTTCCAAGAGTTGAAAAAGCACTTGGGTTCTCCTCCACTCTTGTCGAAGCCAAATCCGGGAGAAAAATTATGCTTATATCTCGCTGTTTCTAAGTATGCGACGAGTGCTGCATTAATTCACGAGGAGGGAAATATTCAGCGACCTGTCTATTATGTAAATAAAAGATTACTTGATGCTGAAACCAGATATCCAGAGATGGAAAAATTGACGCTAGCACTCGTCATTGCATCAAGAAAGCTTCGACCTTACTTCCATGCCCACTCTATCAGGGTTTTCACAAATTTTCCGTTGAAACAGGTCCTATAGAAATCGGAGGCATCAGGACAGCTGCTTAAGTGGGCTGTTGAATTGAGTTAATTTGACATCAATTTTCAACCTCGCACTGCCATAAAGGGTCAGGCCCTCGCAGATTTTATTGCAGAATTTACATACGATGTCGATCTTCCCACGGGAGTACTCGAAAAACCCGCTTCAGATACATCAAGGTTGTGGAAACTTTATGTTGATGGGTCATTGAATGAAAATGGAGCAGGTGCAGGCCTAGTTTTAATCAGTCCTGAAGGGCATAACATTCATTGTACGCTTCGCTTCAAATTCCCAGCGTCGAATAATGAGGCTGAGTATAAAGCATTGATAGCTGGGCTAAAGCTCGCACAGGAAATGAAGGTCAAGATAATTGAAGTGTATAATAACTCCCAGCTGGTCGTTTATCAGGTTAAGGGCGATTATCAAGCGAGAGGAGAGAGAATGATGGCCTATTTGCAGAAGGTGTAGCAATTGTTCTTAACATTCGCTGCTTATAACATTCAGCTTCTTCCTCGCATTGAAAATACCCGGGCGGATGCACTTGCTAAGCTCGCTTCGACGAAAGATGCAGAGTTGTTGAAGGTAGTTCCTGTTGAATTTCTTATATCGCCAAGCATCGAGGTCGAACCCCAAGTAGTAATGCCAGTTGACGAAAAACCATCGTGGATGGATCCCATAATGCGATATATACAAAATGGCGATCTTCATGAGAACAAAGACGATGCAAGGCGACTCCGCATGAAAGCAGCCCGCTATATCATCCAGGATGAGAAGCTTTATTGAAGGAGTTTTAGCTCGCCATTATTATTGTGCGTCAATGACGAAAAAGCACGCTATATTATGAGGGAAATTCACGAAGGAATATGTGGAAATCATTCTGGGGTGCAAGCACTTGCAAACAAGATTCTTTGACAAGGGTATTTTTGGCCAACTATGAAGAAGAATACATTGGAATTTGCTAGGAAGTGTGATAAATGTCAACGATTTGTGACTATTCCTAGAAAACCACATGTTCCTTCAACTTCAATGACTAGTCCATGGCCATTTGTTGTTTGGGGAATTGATATTATCGGGATGCTTCCATTGGCACGAGGAGGTTTGAAGTATGCGGTGGTCGCAGTCGATTATTTTACAAAATGGACGGAAGCTGAGGCCTTGAGCACCATTTCTGCAAAGAAGATGATAGATTTTGTTTACAAATCTATAATCTGTCGTTATGTTATACCGCATACTATAATTTCTGATAATGGGAAATAATTCGACTGTGATGAGTTCCGTGACTTCTGCAACAACTTGGGCATCAAGAAGAGTTTCTCTGCTGTTGTTCATCTGCAAGCCAATGGGCAGGTCGAAGCGATAAACAAAATACTCAAACAGAATATAAAGACAAAGCTGGAAGAGCATAAAGGAGCTTGGCCAGAAGTACTTCCAGAAGTTTTATGGGCTTATCGCACACACAACGAACCACTACTGGAGAGAGTCCATTCTCTTTGGCTTATGGATATGAAGCGATGATCCCAATTGAAATTGGTGCGGGCTCTTTACGGCGATCTGTTTATGAACAAAATCAAAATGATGTATTACTGAGAATTGAACTCGATCTTTTAGAAGAACGACGTGAACAATCTCAACTTCGAATTGCATCATACCAACAACGCACTACTCGACATTGTAACTCCAAAGTCAGAAGTAGACATTTTGAAATTGGAGATCTTGTCCTTCGAAGAGTTCTACCTAATAATAAAGAACATGGCGCTGGTGTATTTGTGCCTTCCTGGGAAGGGCCTTATGTTATTGATAATGTCATTCGACCTAGGACATACAACCTAGCTTGCATCGGTGGACAAAAGATCGAGCATGCTTGGAATGCAGAACAACTTTGTCGTTATTATCAATAAATCTTCATGTTTATCTTCAACGGCCTACTGTATCTTCTTTATTTCGTCATTCGATGTTATTCGTCAATAATATTTCTTCGGCTATTACTTCAGCTTGTTTCCGTTCATCTTTTTATAGTTTTATGGAAGTTTTCAGACACCATAAAACTCGAGGGGCAGTGGGATCAGAATGTTATCTCCTACTTGTTTCCTAAGGGACTATGCAAATGTCTATTTAGAGGAGACGGGGTTTTAGATCGTCAAAGTATTTGAATCTCCTTAAAATCCTAGGATTTTCTCCTCGCTTCATGCCTCAGCATATCGTATTATGTAATTTCCCTCCTCGAATAAAAAAGTAACTAAGTCAAATGTTCATTGTTCGATGTAATATATTGCTATATCCTATTTTGACATGGAACTTTTGAAACACAGTTGAGTTTGCATCACTCGTATTGACTGTTTTCTTAAGCGACCTAACCTATCCTAACACTTAAAACTCGTTTTAAGTTAGTTGGATTCAAATCACTAAAAGCGTACTGATCAGTCACTTAGTGATTGACTACTTAGTTAAAATTATTGTTGTGTTTTTATTATTTTGCAGGGATATCTGACGGAAAAGATAATATTTATTGAGAATTGTCACCCAAACAAAAGCAAAGGAAGGGGGGACCAAGCCCGCATTGTTCTAAAAATAATAAAAAAACAAATACAAGTGTTATGCGGAAGGGCTTGCGCCGCCATCTCCAGCTTTGGCAGTATCCTCTCTCCAACTTCGGACGAGCTCGACCACGTCCTCACCAAGGATGGAGAAGTCAAAGTCCGGATGCTCGTAGAAGATGTTAAAAATGATGGTCGATGAGGCAATGTCACTTGCTTTATCTTCGAGCTCTTTGACTTCAGTCGCCTTGAACTCTTCGATAGCTTTGTGAACTGCCTCAGTGGTTGCCTCCCTCATGCGATCCGGATGCTCAGAGATGGTTTTCTCAAGCTCTTTGACTTTCTCCTCGAGGTTCTCCTTTTCGAGCTTCTCCTTGGCCAGGTCTTCAAGCAGCTGCTGCCTTTTCAAGTCAAAGGCTGTTTTTTCCTCCTCCCGAGCTTTCTCCAAATTCTCGAATGCTTGGGTTATCTCTTCAACTTTTTCAGCCTTCTCCAAGCATTCGAGGACCGGGTCGTGCATCAGGACAACAGCAGCCGCGGTCTGAAATATATAATCATTAGTACCAAGAAACAGTACACGTGAAAAAAAAATACTTACATTGGCCAGCATCCTCATCACAGAACTAAAAGCGACCTTGGCAGATCGTCGCTTTATCCGCTCCCAGCCTTCCTCGGATGTGAAGCGATCAATGAAGGCTGCGCTCATACCAGCCTTCTCTGGTAATTGATTGAGGAGCGCAAAGAACTCCTCATCCTTATCTGCCAGGATCGGTTCTGAAGAGGTGGCAGTTTCTTTGGGTAGCTCAGAATGGCTCGAAGTCTGAGGCTGTAGAGGAAGTGAGCTGGCCGGGATGTCCTCGAAGGCAACTTTTCATTTTTTAGAGTTATCGACCTTCTCTTTCCCTTTCGATGGCGGAGTGCTCTCGAGTGTCTTGGTTTTTGCCATGGAACCGAGAGTGGAGGGTGGTGCTCGCAGGCCGCTACCGATGACCATCTCTGTACAGATACGTCAGTGAGTAAGGTGATATAATACTGATAATTAGAAAATGTATATATGATTACCTTCTTCTTGTTGAGGAGCTGGTGGTGATGCTGTTTCTAGAAAGGAAGGTTCCGAAGCTGGAGGGGTGGCAGGTGCTTTTCGTTTCCTAAGTCTGGAAGACGAGGCACCTGTATCCGTCTTTTTCTTTGGTTTCTTTTTCTTTGAGCTCGAAGGTCTGGACGAACGTACAAGGGGATCAGGGAATGCGGCTCCCTTTGGAAGTAGACCACAAGCGACCAGGTTCCTGGAAGTTCCAAGTACGTTCCAATCAAATTCCTCGATTGGAAGGTCGTTGATTTTGTACACCCTTGTGAGCTGCTCCCTAGAAAGTCCAGGCCGTTCCCTGTTGTCTGCGATGACATACGAGTGCGATCAGGATAAAAATAACAAAATTGAAAAAGGTGATAAATTGGAAAACTACCTACCGGGGTTTTGAAAGAAGCCGTTATCCGCATAGTCAAAGTGGAAAAATGGATTTTTCCATTTTCCCATGTTGTTGCGAATCCCGTAGATCGTTTTTATTGCCTGGTTCGACCATTTACTTGCATAAAAGAAGCCAAGATCTGACGGGTTTGATTTCACTTGGTAAAACCAAGTGAACTCTTCAGGAGAAGGGGTCTCTAAACCTAGCTTGTGGTAAAGTATGTACAAACCTACCATGTATCTATATGTATTAGGGGTCAATTGGAAAGGAACGACCCCGTAGTAGTCAATAATTGATTTTATATACGGATGAAGTGGGAGATGGACACCGCACTTAAGAACTGCTTCAGAAAAAGAAGCAATTCCGCGTGGTGGTATGTGTGGTCGGTTGAATTCTATGGGCAGGCGAAGAGGGATGGCGATCTTATAGCTACACACAATTTTACTGAGCTTGTTCGATGTGCAGCTTGTCCTTATGTTGGTATATGACCAATTCCCATCTACGTATTGATATCATGATGAGAAGGCAGGGGCATCCTTGATATGTCGAGGCCACTGGTCCTGAGGGAGGTCGCCTATGCGAGGACTATTCTGCTTGACCCTTGTTATCTCTACCTCGGGCTCTGGTTCGAGGTAGTCTTCGAGGTTAATGGAGCTGACACTGGAGTTAGATTCTCCAGAAAATGCATTCCCTTCTCTAAAATCCTCACTACTAGACATCTGAAAAGAAATACGGATGGATTTAGTCCTACGCGAGCATCAAGGATTTTCACTGTGTTAGTAAATTTTGGGGGTTCACCCTAGGATTGCACTAACAGGCAAGTTCATCGAATTTTTTCTGATTGGTCTATGGATTCGAAAAAAGTTGCTCGAGCAGTTCATCAAAAAATAGGTAAATAGGGTGTCAGATCCTAGAAACTCTTTTCACGAGTTTTTCCTTGACCATTATCTAGTAAGAGTCTATTCTATGAACCAGAAAAGGGAGATCTGGAAAAATTCCTATTCTAGTTCGTTCGAATATGGGGTGTGTTTCTATTCCTAGAAATTGAAACTAAGTTTTTTCAAGAACAGACGAAGAACAATAGGAGAGAAGAAATAAACTAACCTTTCTTCGGAAGCAGAGGGATTGAGATACGGTCTGAATTCCGTCGGAGAAGGTATCGGAATTGTGCGAGCTGAAGGACGAAACGGCGCTGTAGGGTTCTCTGAAAAACTTCGAGATTTTTTAGAAAGATGGAGTATGTAATAAAGAAGCAGAAACGGATTAATTTCTGATATTTATACCTTGAGTATCGCTAAATCACAGCCATAGATCAAGATCTTTGATTTTCAGATCTAAAGGCCGAAGTTTACGCGGGATTTGATTTTTTCCGAAATTAAATCAGTATCTTTCGAAATTTGAAAAGATTCGGTTTAAAAACGACAGTTGGCATCATCAATATCCTGGAGTCTCCTCGAGTTCTGCTATTTTCTTAGAAAAGGCGACACGTGTTTTCGTCTGTCAGAAAAAGGTGCGCGTGATCTTGAGAAAGATGAGGTTTGAGATCTGGCGACTCTTCGACTCTTCAAGGATCTCAAGTCTAGGTCGTTACATCGCATTTTTTAAGTTCGCACTCACCTACATTTAAAAGAAGCTCCATTTTGTCCTAAAGAACTAATGGAGCTGGGGGGCAATTGTTGTGCGGTCTAAAATCCTATGCTAGGTCGCATGTGTAAGAATATGTGCGACCTCCACTGCATAGAATATGTGCGACCTCCACCACATGGGTTATGTGCGACTTCTACCGCATAGGAGTTGCGTGCGACCTCTTCCGAATAGGTTATGTGCGACCCGAAAGAAAATAAAACTAGTCTTTGCTTCGTCAAACGGGTAACCTATAAGGAAAGGAAAACAAGTCTCTCTTTCAAGTTCGACCAGTTACCCGATTCAAGTGATTACCCAATTATGTTGTTACTCAAATTGTATTACCCGATTGTATAGTTAACCATTTTCACAATTAGGAACATTGAGTTACCCTCATCTATATTAAGGGAGCTCAAGGTTTCGGGATGGAGGATGATTTTTTCCGAATCTAGAGAAGCAAAAGAATTCTTAAGAGTATTTTCTTCTTTTTAGACAACACATTGTAATTTTGAGTTCTTATAATTCTCCAGAAAATAGTGAAAAACAGTGAACGTAAGCTCATCTTTTTCGGGGCTGAACCACTATAAAATCTTTGCCTCTTTATTTACTTTAATTAATAACCCTATTCACACAAGTCACATCTCATAATTTTTTTTAAAATTTATTGTTGACAAAACCTCCGTCAACAGATCTCAAAGTCATAGCCCATGAGTTTGGTGACCCAGTGATGGTGCTCGTCCGGAATAAGGCTGCTCGAGAAGGTACTTAAGGCTCCGCTGATTGGTCCAAACCACAAAATGCCGACCCCAAAGGTAGTATCAACATTTTTGAATAGTAAGCGCGATAGCCATCTATTCGCACTCATAAACTGACCTGATTCGGGTTCGGGATGATAGGACTTGACTATAATATGCAAGTGGTCGATGGTCTTGCATGAGGACGGTCCTGATGCCATAGCCCAAGGCATCTGTCTCCACAATGAAAGGCTTGGAAAACTCAGGCAATGCCAACACGAGCACTGTGGTCATGGCTTGCTTCAAATTGTGAAAGGTCGTGTTGCTTGAGTTGGTCGGTTAAGGGCCAAGCCCTTTGTGTGTACCCGTGGACAAACTTTTAATAGTATCCAGTCAGCCCTAGAAATCTCGGAAGTTCTTTAAGGGTGCAGGGTGTCGTCGTGGCAACCATGGCCTTGATCTCGATAGCATCGACTGCAACTCCATTTGTAGAAATAATGTGGTCGAGGTACTCTAGTGATAGTTGAGCAAAAAATCATTCTTCATTCATATTAGTGTATAACTACTGGCGCCGGAAGATTTTCAAGACCTGGGAGAGATGGCTAACGTGCTTGTCGAGCGAGGTACTATACATGAGGATGTCGTCAAAAAACACCAAGACAAACTTGCAAAGGTAAGGGCAGAACACATCCTTCATGACTACCTAGAATATAGCAGGGGCATTAGTGAGGCTGAATGGCATGACGAGGAACTCTTAGTGGCCATTATGTGTCTGGAGGGCCGTTTTAGGCACATCCTCTGTCTGTACCTGACTCTGGTGATATCCTGACTTGAGGTCGAGCTTCAAAAAAATCGTGGCACCATAGAATTTATCCAGCAACTCATCGATCATTGGGATGTGATATTTGTCTGGCACTGTCTCCCGATTAAGAGCATAGTAATCAATGCAAAAATGCCAGCTCCTGTCTTTCTTACGCACAAGTAACACTCGACTGGAGAAAGGACTGTTGCTAGGATGAATAATCCCTGCGGCCAATATCTCACCGACGAGCTTTTCGATTTTGTCCTTCTGTAGCTAAAGGTAACGGTATGGTCGGATACTCACGAGTGGCATGCCGTCCTTGAGGATGATGGCATAGTCCTTACTACGGCTAGGTGGTAATCTCGCGGGCATGGAAAACACATAATTGAACTCGGCTAGGACTGTTTGAATGGCCTCTGGAGGGGTGCTTAGACCCTATTCCTATTCCACTGTAAAATTGCTAAGTTCGAGTAACAGCCCCTGCCATCATGGTGTAATGTGTGCATCATAGCTCTGAGGGACACCATACTTTTACTGAGCCCCAGATCCCCTTGTAGAATGACTGCAAAATCACCCATTGAGAACCACATGGTCAATGTTGTCCAATTAATCTACATGTTGCCCAAGGTTGCGAGCCACTATATGCCCAGAATGATATAAACACTACTGAGTTCCAGAGGTAAGAAATCATCAACTACTTTAATTATTTAGATAGTGAATACCACTCTCTTGCAAACACCGGTTCTACGGACTGATAACCTAGTCCCCATAAGCACCCCATACCCGCTGGTAGCTAACATGGGTATGTTCAATTGTTGCACAAAATTAGTAGAGATGAAGTTATATGTAGCACCATAGCCGATTAGAACGATTACTTTATGAGTCCTGATGAGCCTTTTCATCTTCATAGTTTTCAGAGCAGTAAGACCCACCACTGAGTTAATAGATAGTTTGACAGTGTCATCCATCGCATCAGAGTTATCGGGGAGTGAATCACGCTCGGAGCTTCTCTCGGTGTCCTCAGTTGGTTCCTTGTCTTCTTGGACCACAAGCACCTATAGCTGACGATTTTTGCATCTGTGACCGATGGAGTATTTCTCATCACACCGATAGCATAGTCCCTTCTCTCGACGATGTTGTAGTTCGATCTCTAATAATCTCTAGAAGCTGGTCTCGGTTCGCGGTGTCGTGGGTTTCTCTAGTGTAGGGGACGATCAAGCTGTTAGAAATAGGAAATTTTTAAAGTTAGAAAGATTAAGAAAGAAATTATTGTCAATTTTGGAGGAAAAGTATAATTTGTATTATTATTTGAATTATTTTTATTTTACTTAATATAAAATAAAGAAGAGCTATTCTATTTATATTATTCAAAGGATGATTTTAGATGTTTCTTATAACTTCTAACTAATTAATTAATAATACAAAATATAAAAATAATCTATCAAATACAAGAATATTCTAAAAATTTGGATATTAAATTATGGACTATTAGACACACACACCAAAACAAGCTCAACTCACAATACAAGTTCAAATAACTAAATTATGGTCCAATGGGTCACAAAGGATGAAAATATATGTCACTTGGTTTTGAGTCTTCATATACTTTAGTTATACATTCTTTCTTGCAACACATTTTTTTATATAATGGTAGTGGGTATCGATGTGCTTGCTTTTATCATGGAAAACGGAATTTTTTGCTAAAGCAATTGCTGATTTATTGTCAATATAAATCTCAGTTAGTTCATTCTACGCAATACATAGTTTCTTCAATAAGTTTCTTAGTCAAATCGCATGACAGATACATGATGTAATTGCAGCAAATTCTGTTTCACAACTTGAAAATATGATGATTGATTGCTTCTTAGACATTCATGTGAAAGCAGTATCTCCTATGAAGAATATAAAACCACTTGTACTCTTTCGATCATCTAAGTTTCCACTCCAATCACCTATAATCCATATGATTATAGTTATTAGATGATAAATATCGTAAGCCAAAGTTAGTTGTACCTTTAATATATCGAAGGATTCTTTTGGCAACTTTCAAATGAGTGATTGTTAGAGAATCCATATAAGGACTGACCAGGCCCACAACATAGAGAATGTCAGGTCTTGTGCAAGTCAAGTAGTGCAAACTTCCAACTAAGCTCTTGTAGAGTGTTGGATCTACTTTTTTTCCTTCATCATGCTTTGATAGCTTGACTCCATATTCGATCGGTATATTGATAGCCTTGCAATCATTCATCTTGAACTTCTTGATGATCTCATTGGTATAGCCTTCTTATGAAATGAAAATGCCACCTTTTTCTTGCTTCTCTTCTATGCCAAGATAGTAACACATGAGTCCGACGTCAGTCATCTCGAACTCTTTTGTTATTGCTTTCTTAAACTCTTCCAACATGGATGGATTATTTCCTGTGAAGATCAGATCATCGATATAGAAGCACACGATCAAGATATCTCCATCTTTTACTTTGATGTGTAACACATACTCATAAGGACATTTAATAAAGTTGTTATTTTGGAAGTACTTGTCGATGCGGCTATTCCATGCTCTTAGTGCTTACTTTAACCCTAAAGGGCATTCTTCAACTTTAGAACATTATCTTTTTATCTTTTAATCTCATACCCAAATAATTGCTCTATATAGACTTCCTCTTCAAGGACTCCATTTAAGAAAGCAGACTTGATATCCATTTGATGAATTTTCCATTTATTTTGAGCAGCCAATGAGATGATCAATCGTACCATTTCTAGACGGGCGACAGGAGCAAATACCTCATCATAGTTTATGCCAGGTCTTTAACTGTATCCCTTCGCGACCAATCTTGTCTTATATCTCTCCACTTCTCCTTTAGCATTCTCTTTAGCCTTGTAAACCCATTTCACACTGATTACTTTGTACTTTTTTGGAAGTGTAACAAGCTCTTATATATCATTCATTGTGATCGCCTTTATTTCTTCATCTATTGCATCTCACCACTCTTTACTTTGTGTAACTTCATCAAAGTTTAATGATTCACAATCAGTAAGGAGGCAAAAGAGAGTCAAGTCATTTTGATTCTCAATCACCTTATATATCTCTTGTAAGCTCCTTAATCTTGATATCCTTTCACTTGAACTGTTGCTTGAAGACGATCCTGATATTATTTCTTGATAAGTGCTTGCCATTGGTGGGGTAACAAGCTCTTGTAATTCTTCTCTTACTTACTCCATTCTTTGTTACCCGTTTTCTTCTTCAATGTATAATAGAAAGTTATAATTTCCCTCTTGTGTATGCTATTCCCAGGTACTTTCTTTGTCAAACTCCACATCACGACTAATAATAGTCTTGCCATTGTTTGGATTATAGAGCTTGTAGCCTTTTAAGTTAGAGTCGTAGTCGATGAAGACAAACTTTTCACTTTTATCGTCAAGCTTAGTTCTCTTTTCATCAGGCACGTGAGCATAAGCTATGCTTCCAAATACTTTTAGGTGAGAGATTCTAGGCTTTCTTCCACTCCAAGCTTATTGTGGCGTCTTTCTCCATACGCTGCTTGTTGGAGAGCGATTTGATAGGTAAATTGCACAAACTACAACTTCAGCCCAAAACCTTTGGCATTCTTTTGCTCTTGAGCATGCTTCTGGCTGTATTCTATTCTTCCTTTCTGCGATACCATTCAGTTGGGGAGATCTTGGTATTGTTAAAGGACGGCAGATGCTGTTGTCTTTACAATACTTCTGAAATGCGTGGGATGTGAATTCTCCTCCTCTATCAAATCTCATTGCCTTGATACTTCAACCACTTTCCTTTTCAACAAGTGCCTTGAACTTCTTAAATTTTTCGAACACTTCTAATTTCTCCTTTAAGAAATACACCCAGATCTTTCTTGAAAAATCATTGATAGAGAGGAGAAAGTAGTTACTCTTATCGAGAGAGCTTGGTCTTATTGGACCACATACGTCGGTATATACGAGCTCAAGTGGTTTATGGGGTTAGGAACTCGATTCTCTTGGAAAGCTTCTTCTGAATTTCTTTCCCAATAAGCATCATTCACATAATTGGTCTGGATGACTGATGAAAGATAGACCTCGAACCATCTCCTTCTTTACTAATAATTCTAGACCGCCAAAATTGAGATGTCCAAACCTTAGGTGCCAAAGTCATGATGAATCTTTGTAGCAAGTCTTTAGATATTTTGCTACGTCATTTTGAATGTGTAACAATAACATTTTATTTCTTGTCATTGGCACTTTGGTAATTAACTTATTTCTATTATCTCTTAAAGAAAGACTATTTTCTTTCATGTAAATATCATTGCCTTTCTCTAAGAGTTGGCCAAGGCTCAAGATATTACTCTTCATATTAGGCACATAGTAAACGTTTGGGATAAACTGATATTCTCTATTTCTCAAGCGTATGAGAATTTTATCTTTACTCTTTACTGATGCCTTGGAATTATCTCCAAATGAAACATTTCCAGTCACCGACTCGTCAAGCTCTATAAACATATCTCTTCTTCCACACATATGATTGCTTGCTCTGTTATTAAGATACCATATATTTTCTTGGCATCCATTGGTCTCCTTGCATGCTAACAATAACATATTTTCCTCTGTCTTTTATCTTCGGCATAGTTAGCTCTTTCTTGCACCTTCTTTGGAGCTTTACATTCGGAAGCATAATGACCATATCTCTGACAGTTGTGACACTTGATTTGGGACTTGCCATGCCTACGTCGTGGGTTA
This sequence comes from Parasponia andersonii, assembly GCA_002914805.1. Classification (NCBI taxonomy): domain Eukaryota; kingdom Viridiplantae; phylum Streptophyta; class Magnoliopsida; order Rosales; family Cannabaceae; genus Trema; species Trema andersonii. Next base: position 131,460 of record JXTB01000613.1, on the reverse strand, counting down.
CCTCTTCCATGACCTCTTGTCAAACTTTCTCGTCTATCTTCATTTTCATAATTGTTGTTGAAGCATCATCTTCCTCCTCTTCTACATTCGCGACCTCTTCCTTGGCCACGATCTTTTCCACGTCCTCTTCCATTGCTAGATCTTCTCATTTCTCTTGGAGTTGAGCCTTAAGGAGCTGCTTATTGGAATTTTGCATCTTCTTTTTCTTTTCTTTGTGGGCTTGTAAAGAACCCAAGAGTTGTTCTATCGTCATGGCTCCTAAGTCTTTGGTTTCTTCAATGATAGTAACAATATTCTCAAATTTTAGATGTAACGATCGAAAAATATTTTCCATGATCATAACATTTTCTAGTTTCTCACAATTTCTCTTCATTTGATTGGAAATTGTTAGAACTCTAGAAAAGTAGTCAAAAACTGACTCAGTCTTTGTCATGTGTAATAAATCAAACTCTTCTCTTAGAATTTGAAGGCGGACTTGTTTTACCTTTTCTTCTCCTTTATATAAAATTTGAAATTTCTCTCATGCTTCCTTAGCAAAGGTTGCACTTGAGATTTTCTCAAACCCGTAATCATCTAAGGCCTGGTAAATGAGGAAGAGAGTTTTTTTGTCTCTCTTTCTTGAATATTTTAAACTATCTTTATGTATTGAAGATAGTGTTGCCTCATCTCTTGGCTGTGTTGAAGATAGTGTTGCCTTATCTCTTGACTTTTCATAGCATTTCTCTACTACTTCCCAAATATCATGTGCTCCAAAAAGGACTATCATTTTGATAGTCCAATTATCAAAGTTGTTACCTTGAAGTAGTGGAACTCGAAAAGATGCTAAATTGTCGGTAGCCATAACTCTTAACAGAGTAAACTTTTGAAAATTTTGACTATACAGACAGATCCAGAATGTTGAAAAACCTTAAGATTGACTTATATATCAACTTGGTCAAAGTCAATACTCAGTCAACACCGGTCAACAAGTCGGTCAACGGCGCGGTTAAACGGCTCTGATGGCTTGGTCAACAGCTCTGACGGCTCAGTAAAACGGCTCTGACTCAGCTCAACTCAGTGAGTTGACTCAATTTGTGACAGTAAATTTCTGACGACTCGTTCAGAATCGTTCGGACTTCGATTGGGCTGATTTTTACTACAACATGTTCGTCTCATCGAGCTCTTCGATTTGATATGTAATATTGGTATGTTTGGAATAAATGGCTAATACTCTCAATCTGAAGAATTCTTTTCTGATATAGAAGATCAGTCAAATCTACAACCACAGAGCATACTTAGAATTTCAAGAGAACTCACAATTTTACTCTGATACCACTTTGTTAGAAATAGGAAATTTTTAAGACTCGAAAGATTAAGGAAAAAACTAGAGAGAATTTTGATGGAAGAGAAGAACTTGTATTACTACTTGAATTATTTCTCTTTTGCTTGATACAAAATATGGGGAAGAGCACTCTATTTATATTACTCTAATAATAATTCTAGATGCTTCATGTAACCTTCAACTATCTAATTAATTATACAAAATATAATAATAATCTTGCAAATACAAGAGTACTTTAGAAACTTGGATATTAAACTATAGCCTATTAGACACACACACACCAAAACAAACCCAACTCACAACACAATCCCAAATAACTAAACTGTGACCCAATGGATCACAAAGAAGTTTATTTCTAACACAATCAACTCCTCCGAGGATAACTTTAGTGTGAGAAGGAGGAAGAGATGGAATTAGTCTTACAGAGGTTGGGATAAGCCATGGGCGACCCAACTTAAGTAAAGAATTCTTGTGCTCCACCTATAGGGCCGTATCCATTATGCGAGACAGCCTACTGAGCTTGAGGAGGCTCAGCACGGCTTGGATCTCTGAGCTCAACACATTAACGAACATGCTTTCAAGCACCGATGTTGGGATGTTGTGAAGCGAAGAAGCCAAAAGTTCAAATTATCGGCGATATTCCTAAACGGAACTGCTAATGGAGAGTGAGAGTTTTCTATACATTGTGACCTCTAGAAAGGATTGAAAACGCTCGAGAAGCATTGGTTTAAGCTCGAACCAACTGTGACAAGGGCGGCGTTCCTCTTCCCATTAAAGCCAAACAAGAGCTTCGCCATCCTTCCAGCTTCTCAACTTCCTAGAGTTGATCTGAAAATACTACTCGGCACAGAAAACCTAATCTTCTGGGTTAACGCCCTCGAACACATGGAGTTTGAGACAACAGAAATGATAGTCACTGGTGGTCAGAGACGGAACACCAGAAAAATCATCGCTCATAATGAAGGGTGGCCGATCTTCAAGGGGGATGATGTGCTAGCTGTGATGCCAGAAATGGAGGTGTTCAATAGCTGGTTGAGCTTGCTGATGATCGAGCTCATGTCAGTATGTAACTATTCCAATTTGTGCTTGGTTTTCATTTGGTTTGAGCAGTCTTCTCCTCTATTGAATCTAATCATAATCCATCTTAGTCTGCACCACTCCTGGATCGAGCACTCTGATACCAAGATGATAGGAACCAACTAGAAGAGAAATGAAAATTGATATTGATATTGCAAAGAAACAAGATTACATGATACCCAGATGATTCGAGAGCCTAGTCTCTCCACTCTACTCCTTACTCTTTCCTTACCTATTTGCCTTCCCTACATTCTCATATTAACCTCTCCCTTCTAACTAACTCTGTTATTCCCTAACAATTCCTTTCTCCTCTAACTGCTTCTCTGA
>JXTB01000613.1:81972-119030 GCA_002914805.1 Parasponia andersonii | reverse complement strand
CTTTCCTTGTAGGTTTCTTCCGTAATAAGTCTCCCTCTTCTTGTAGTTTTCCTTTATGGTATTTACCTTTTTCCTTCTCCTTATAGGTTTCCTGTTTGTTAAGGCAAACCATAGGGAGAAGGTCGCACAAAACCTGCGGAAGCGGTCGCATATAACCATCACGGGAGAGGTCGCATATAACCATCACGGGAGATGTCGCATACATCATTCTCAGAGGATGTCGCATATAACACTTATGTGACCTTGGGATTTTAGACCGCACAACACCTTACATAGGTAAAACATACTGGGGTCTATCATAACTCCCTGAAAATGTAAATTCCACACAGCTACATGCAGTCCAACTCCTTAAGAAACAACATATCGTTTGTGTGTCAGAATTAAACATAAGAGACATGTCTTCGTGCTCAATGTATTTTTCGAGTGCTTTGATTAAATGACAAAATGAAGAAATTTTATTAGCAAAATGTCATTCTTCCATTTAACACTGAATGACCATGATTAGTCGCTTAGTGCAAAATTAAGGTCGCTCAAATTATTTTACAAATAAAAATTTTGGGTATGACTTTATATTTCTCATATTATCATTTTGCCCAATTCCTCGTACTTATCCTTTGAAAGGTGAATAATGTGTCTGTAACCAAAAGTCGTTTTCGAAATAGTTACCTGTTTCCAAGGTAAACGACGTGATTCGAATAAAACAGAAACTAAAAAACGACTTGGTTTTGATTCTTCTTTTTTTTTTTTTTTTTTGATCAGGAACGACTTGGTTTTGTTAGATTAAAGCAACACACCGTTTTCAAAAGAAAATCGACATGTGGTGTCTAGCAACGACATGTCGTTTACACTTACTGTCCCTTTTTTAATCCTGGGCTTAAGGAGAGTCCAGAATCCAGATTCAGATCTTGGGCCTAGCAGAGTCCAGATCCAAATCCAGAGGCCCACAACCTCACTGAAGCCGAGAGAAGCTTCGTTTCGGCAACGAGAGACTTGTACATTCTGATTCGCCGCAGGAACTCCTCTGTTCCAAAGCTCTTAAACCCCAAATGGGTTCTTTGACAAGAGTTTCAAAGTCTCTCAAATCATCAAAGTACCTGTCTCTTTTACAGAATTCCTCTAAATTTAACTCATTTTCATCTATATTTGGAGGCAACCCATTTTTCGGTAGATTGAATTCCTATCGAATTGGATTGAGCCAAGCATTCTGTTCAAACTCTCGCCAAAACAGCACAGAAAATGGCATAGATTTGAACCAGTACCCACCTGAACGGATTAGAAACTTCTCTATAATCGCCCACATCGATCATGGAAAGTCTACCATCGCTGACAGGCTTTTGGAGCTCACTGGGACCATTAAAAGAGGCCGCGGTCAACCTCAGTACCTCGACAAATTACAGGTACTTTACAAAAATTTGATGGGTCTGTTTCATTCTCTGTTTCGTAGTTCGTATGTACTTAAAATTTGACGACTTCGGCATTATAGTGAGGTGTGGCTAATGTCATAAAAGGGTTGTTCTGTAGAAACTTTTTCGTTTCTATAGATCATTTTTCATTTTCTTGTATTGCTTGTCTTAGGTAGAGAGAGAAAGAGGGATCACTGTTAAAGCCCAGACAGCAACCATGTTCCATAGGTACAACTTTCGTGGTGCTGATAAAGATCATAAGCAAGAAGAACCAAGCTTTTTGTTAAATTTGATTGACACACCTGGTCATGTTGATTTTAGCTATGAAGTTTCAAGATCATTAGCAGCTTGCCAGGGAGCCCTTTTGGTTGTAGATGCAGCGCAGGGTGTTCAAGCACAAACTGTTGCTAACTTTTATCTTGCCTTTGAATCTAACTTGGCCATAATACCTGTGATAAACAAAATTGACCAGCCAACCGCTGATCCTGACCTTGTTAAAGCTCAACTAAAGTCCATGTTTGATCTTGACCCTGATGATGCCCTTTTAACATCAGCAAAAACCGGGCTGGGCCTTGAGAAAGTCCTTCCTGCAGTCATAGAGCGCATACCACCTCCTCCTGGGATGAGTAGTTCGCCATTGCGAATGCTTTTGTTGGATTCTTACTACGATGAATACAAAGGAGTAATATGCCATGTTGCTGTTGTTGATGGTGTTCTGCGCAAGGGGGACAAGATTTCGTCAGTGGCTACTGGGCAAGCTTATGAAGTTTTGGATGTTGGTATCATGCATCCTGAACTCACTCCTACTGGAGTCCTCCTCACTGGACAAGTGGGATATGTTGTGAGTGGCATGCGTTCTACCAAAGAGGCACGAGTTGGAGACACCCTTCATCATAGTCGAAGTGTTGTTGAGGCTCTTCCTGGTATATCTATTACGTTCCTTTCCTTTATTTATCCGGATGCAAATATTTTCATCTTGTTTTAATAACTCAATTTTGTTGTTGAAATGATAGGGTTCAAGCCTGTCAAACATATGGTATTCTCTGGTCTTTTCCCTGCTGATGGATCAGATTTTGAGGCACTTAATAATGCAATAGAGAGACTGGCATGTAACGATGCCAGTGTCTCTGTTGCCAAAGAGAGTAGCACAGCACTAGGTCTGGGTTTCAGGTTTGATACCAATTGCTCACTACTTTTTCTTTTACTAATACGGATCGCATTTGTTATTTCATTTTCTTCTTATTGAGTATTTGTATTATGCTTCTGTCTACCTACAGGTGTGGTTTCTTAGGCTTGCTTCACATGGATGTTTTCCATCAGAGACTTGAACAGGTATACAAGAAGAATTTTTGTGGAGAATAGAAAAATTTTTGTTCCCAATGAAGGTGCATGCTCCAAGAACATAATATGAGGAGGACAAGATAGCACTTTTTTTCCTTTCTTTTTTCGTTCCCTTTTTTCTTTTGGTTATATTTTTTCTTTGACTAAGCGTTGGAGTATAACCTGAAATTTTGATTTCCATCTTCAGAATCCTATTTTAGCCATAGCCATTTCAAACAATTAAAAGGATGGTAGTGATAATGAGGGCTCACTAGCTATGCACATCACTGATAATCAAAACCTATTTCCCGGGAAAATTTGTGATTATTGTTAAATCTCTGTCTTCTGTTCCTGCTACATGGATTTATGAAATATAATTCTTTGGCCCTATGGTTATTCGCACCTGTTTGTTATTCAGTTTCACTTTTTCGGGTTTAAAAATATTCTGACTTCTAGTATCTATTTGAATGTTAGGAATATGGAGCTCATGTTATTTCTACAATTCCAACTGTTCCTTACATTTTTGAGTATGCTGATGGGAGGTATGTGTTTAGTATTATTTTGTAATGTTAGAATATTCACTTACTCAACATATGGCTAAGGTACCAAACGTCCTACTGTTGCTTGTTCTAGCAAAATTCAAGTTCAAAATCCTGCGGCATTGCCCTCAAATCCAAAGCAACGATTGGTTGCTTCTTGGGAACCTACAGTAATAGCTACAATCATTATTCCTAGTGAGTAAGCCCTCGTACACCCTTGGCATTTGTTTTTGATCGCTATGCAAGGCATATACTTGTCCTGACTTGATTATGCTGTCAACTTGAAGGTATGTGGGCCCTATTATCACCCTCTGCTCTGAGCGGAGAGGGGAGCAACTGGAATATACATTTATTGATAGGTAACTTCTTTCTTTTCCCACAAGAAAGAAGTATTTTCCTGTCTAGCTTTCTTAACTTATTTCATTGATAATACTCCTGTACCTTGATAATTAAATGCCAAATATACAATGTAAAATAGTTGGGGTTTTTCCGCTGTGTTTTTAAGGTTTTTTGCATTTTGAGTTTTTCCCCCTCACATACTCTTGATGTATGATATGACACATGTACTTAATTAAAGTCTGTCTTTCTTTGAGTAGTATGTCATGTGCCCATCAGTTTTTAAAGACTTGAAGTAGCTATTCTGTTTATGTACATGCAGCCAACGAGTATTCATGAAATATCGCTTACCTTTGAGGGAAATCGTTGTTGATTTCTATAATGAGTTGAAGAGTATAACATCAGGATATGCATCATTTGATTATGAAGACTCCGAGTAAGTATCGAGCTCTCTTCTCTACCTTGTCAAGCACTCCTGCACAGTATCACACATCTATGCGCACATTACAACTTTCAAACTGCAGCCATAAAAGGCTTTCAGAAACTGATAACTTACATATGGAATGGACAGGTATCAACAATCTGATTTGGTGAAACTTGATATCCTTTTGAATGGACAACCAGTTGATGCAATGGCAACCATAGTTCATAACTTGAAGGCACAACGTGTTGGTCGTGAACAGGTGGAGAAACTAAAGAAGTTCATAGACAGGTATTTTGACCTATCATTAAGTCATATTTTACTTCTTTTGTGACTCTTATCGTAGCTCAGGTGTCACGATGTTCTAATCTGAACAGACAAATGTTTGAGATAATTATACAAGCTGCCATTGGATCAAAGGTCATTGCAAGGGAAACGTAAGTTCCTCCTCTTAGATTTTGATTGAAGACTGTGTCAATTAGCTTTCACCCTCAAATATAGACGGTTCAACTACGTTCTTCTCTTCTGATTTTAGGATTTCTGCTATGAGAAAAAATGTTCTGGCTAAGTGTTATGGTGGGGATGTTACTCGGAAGAAGAAGCTGTTGGAGAAGCAGAAGGAAGGAAAGAAGCGAATGAAGCGTGTTGGTTCTGTCGACATACCCCAAGAAGCATTTCATGAACTGCTTAAGGTTTCATGAAAGGAATGCCCATAATAATCAACCAACCATACAAGCAATTAACTGTTACTCACTGTTTTCCCCTGAAATCGCGTTCATATTTATCTTTTTGTCAATCAGTTGCTCTCAGGCCTTGGTAACTTTCAGGATGAGATCTTAATATACAGAGGAACAATTGACATCTACTTTTAGTGGTGGGGATTTTACGACGGAGTAGAAGCGATATCTACTATATTGGAAATTTGGAAAGCAACAAGCTAGCTAAAAGTAGTAAAAGCAGTAACTAGGCTCCGAGCCTTCTCTTCAGCTGTACAAGACTTCATATGTTGTCAACTTGTCATTGATGATTTTTTCTACTGGTTCACAGTTTTTTTTTTCCTTTTACGGTTAAATGACAACCAATTGCCGACGAGGATTTTGTATGTATGTAAAAAAAATGCAGCCATATTTTGTTCATTGGAGACTAAATTGGAGTAGTTTCATTGTGTGTACTTAACATTATAGAATCGTTATTGGGAAAATAAGGATAAATTCTTTTATCAAGCAAATGATGGGATTTAGTCAGCATATTTATGGTGATTTATCAATACTCAATTTACCTTTTGGCTCGATATGGGCTTTTTTTACTTTTACATTATCTTGCAAACATTTTTGGTTTTATTTTGAAAATCTATTTGAATGAAAGCTACGATGTATGTTAAAATGATGATATCTACCTCCATAATTTCAGAACATTGTTGGCCTGTGCATAGACATTATCCAAAAACCAACCTTATAGAGAGCCTTGAGAACATCAAAGTTGAAAGAAATGAAGGATTAATACTCATGAGGTGGAAACATCTTCGTAAAACTTGTAATCCTATATATCATGTGAGAAAATGTGGCAGCGTTTCAGTACTGTTACATGACGAACTATGAGACTCATAGTTAAGAAACAGTGCTGATACGCTGCCACATGTACAATATGTTGCAACATAAGTAAATAACAATGCTAGAAACCTATAGATTCCAATCTCAATAGGATTGGTATGAGCAGGAAAAAAAAAAAAAAGGAAAATGGAAGCTAGCTGTAAAAGCATGAAGCTTCCACCTTAAAAGTTGGAAGATGACAATCTGTTGAAGTAGCTAGATGCCAGGCCTAGTTGACCATTCTGAGTCAACGGATTGTGAGAAACACCTGCAGTAGTAGCAGCCTCACCCAAAGTCAACCGTTGACCTAACTTCTCTACTCCATCTTGCTTACTGCCAAGATGGGCTTCACCACCTCCAACCATGGACGAGATAGCCGCTGCAATAACAGACTTGAAAGTACTTGGGTCCGAAGTTATGGCCTTCGTCAACGTTTCAGTCAACGACTCTTGAACAGAAGAAGATGATTGGCTATTGTTATTGACCATCTTTTCAGCACAACGTTGGTAAATATATTCTTGGGCCTGTTTCCCAAGATTCAAGGAACCATTCATTGGGCTCTGGGCTTTCTCATAGGACATTGGACCATAACTTAGGTACCCATTACCCGAAACTGGCTGCAGAACATTGGGTTGTGTGGGCCCAAAACTGAGGCCTGATCTAGAGGTTGGAGCAAAGCTTGATGATCTATTGAAATGTGCTGATGTAGAGGATACTTGGGGTGCGGTGAGGTCTAGAGTGATTGTTGGGAACAAAGGAGAAGCAGGATTAATAGGTGAATAGAACTGTTTTGTTCTAAGAGTATCAAAGAGATTGAAATTGTTATGTGGTCCATTAATATTAAGGGCAGAGGATGAGTTTTTGGAGGGAGTGAAACCAACGGTGGAGATTGGATCATGAGATGCTGAAGGGCCAGATAATAGCATGGAGGCTGCGGCGGAGGTGGTGGAAGCCATAGCGGTGGCTGTAACCGGAAGTGGGTGGTTGTGGGTCCCTTCATAGGTGGTGATTAAGATGGACATGTCCTCGGCACATCGTTGCACCTGAATTTAATCATATAGTAGAACATTATTAACACATAACTGGAAGTACTACAAAATATTTTTTATTTTGATATAACATGTAGTTTTGATATTGTATGGCATGTATGTATATATATGTATGTGAAAATATTATACCTGTTTTCTTACGGGGCATGATGCTGCAACCGTGCATCGATAGTATGCTCGTGGACATGGATTGCCTTTTGCAATTTTCTGTCCATATTTCCTCCATTGACATCCATCGTTCATCTGTTAATTAATTAACACAACATATTAGAACGCATTAAAAACTTGATAATTTTAACTAAATTTAACCAAACAATTAAAAAGAAAATTAAAAAGAAAATCTTTTTTTAGACTACTTGTAAACAATATGCTAGCTGTGGTCATCTTTATATTTTCATAATCATTACTTGATCAAAACTATATGACAAAAACATATATATACAAGAAAAAACATTGCAAAGTGTACTAACCGTTGGAGTATCACATCGAGCTCTGACAGAAACTCTAGCTCTTTTAGCATGAGCCTGTGAAACTTCATCATCTCCATTATTGTTATTTCTCTTTGGGGTTTTAGCTCCTGCTAATTCCTTAACTTCTAATTCTGAACTATTCTCCGGACTCGGGTCAGTCACAAGCTCCGAAGTCAACTGCATTTCAGAGCCTAATCCAAGAGTAAGGTTGGCCTTTATCAAGTCTTGATCATCATATTCATGATGATCATGATCTTGATCTCTAATTTTGCTCAAGTTTGTCCTGGTATCCTCAACAATATTAATACTACTCTTAGGCTCCTTTGGACTCCTTCCAAGGCTAAGAGACACCAGCTCGGCTTCGTCGGTTTCACGGTGGTGGTGAACATGGTCAACACCATGAGCTGAATTATTATTATGATCCGTTGGTTTCTTCAAATCCTGATCATCTTTGACGATGTCGAAAAATCGCAATTGGAGAGACTCGTAATCCTTCTTAATGTGATGTAACACCATTTTTAGTCTCTTGTTTTCTTCTCTTACTTCACCCATTTCAGCTTTTGCAGTTTCAAGTTCATTAGCCTATACAAAATGAAAAATTGGTGGATCTTATAATTATGTTATGCATGCATGAAGAAGGCTTAAAGGCAGCTTAAAGTACACAGATCCCTTTGAATCTAAATTAAAGAAACAACAGAGATAACATAATTAACCAAAACATGTAACTATGTGAAAAAGGCAAAGACATGTATACCTTTTTTAACACTAGATTATTGGTTTGATGATCTTGATCTAGATGGCCAATTTTGCAGTCAACTCTCTTTTCTTCAATACCTGAACCATAAGAGTTTGGCATCTTCAAGGCCCCCCCTCTCTTCCCTGTATAACTGTATAGCTAGCAAGATATCATTAATATGGTCTAGCTATAATATATATTTCCCTAACCTTACCTGTACCACTTCCCTTGTTATTTATAATTAAAATGAACCACTACTTTCAGACTTTGGTATAAATTAATACGAAGTCGATAAATCATCTAATCAATCGCTTATGATATTACGCATGCTCCCAAAAATGTCAACTCTGCAAACCACACTCTCGCTAGTATTTTATTGCAACTAAGATTACATTATTCTTGGAAAAGTTCAATTTCAACGTTTTCCCAGCCAGAGGAACGAGTTTACATATGGACTTGTAGTTTTGGGCCTCAATTCATTTTCTATGGTACAATATCTTTGAAGCTTCGTACAAAGAAAGATGTCACGTGGCTAACAGTCAGATATGTACATATACTAATTGGTGGCCCACCGGTGGGTTCTCTATGGATTAGTAGTAACATATATCAAAGGTCCAGCCCTAGCTTGATTTATTGTCAGCGGTCAATACACTTGTCATACACGGGGTGAGACACAGCTTTCAATTCCATTGACCCTTTAATTTTAATAATTCGCCATATAATATTGTTTAAGATTTATAATATATATATATATATGTATATGGTTACTAACACTGTACCTACTTATATCATAAAATAATAACAGCATACACTAGTAAAAATGTGAGGCTCATATATAAGTTTGGAATATAAAGTTTATTTCTTTTAATATTATGTGGTGTTTTAAGAGTTATCACATTAAATCTCCTTTAGTATTTTCCTCATAAAGTTGCATAAGCTGCAGAAGTTACAGTCGTTACATAGGACCGCAACCATGGTTACTTTTGAACATATGTCATTGTGTCAGAACCATTGCTCTTAATTTTCTCATGAATGGGACCTATTTCTCTGTTTTTTTAATTTTTCACAAAAACTAATATTGATAACAAAGCACAAGTTTTGTCTTTTCCTTTAAAAGAAAAATATATTGCGGTCAAGTTATGATTTTTTTTAAAGGAAAATTATGATTTTAGTTTACTAAAAATTTTGATGGTATTACCAAGTAAACCACTAATGGGATCTTTTTTTTTTCCAGAAAAATAAAAAAGAAAGAAAAAAAGGCGCATAACCACACTTGACACTACTTCTGAGTATTATTAGCACTATGTTACGCCCCGCTTTTTTAGCTATTCAAATCCAAATATTATTGCTCATAACTTTAAGATCCTCTATATATACTGCTCACCTAAAAGGATTGAAGAATGCCCTAGAATGTGGTGAACACTTCTAGAATGATCAAGAAATGTCTTTGTTGTACTAGAAGACTCTAGATAGTGCTACTATGTCTTAGAAGGCTCTAGATAAGGCCGGATGGTGCTAGATAGGTTAGACGGTTCTAGAAGCTCCTAGAATGACTTAGAAGAGCCAAGATGGTGGGTGAACATTTTACAAGGATCTAGGCCATGCTTATTCTAGATTTCTCTATATAAATATCTTTGTAGATATTATCACTTTATTTGAGAATGTTCTAGACCCTTTATAAGATCATGCCACTTGGCACGATCATAACTCTTGGTTGATTTATGTTTTGCCTATATAAAAGACCCATTGGGTTCATTTGTACACAAGTCCCATTTGTGAGAGTTATAACCATTCTAAGAGTAATACAAAACTATTTATTCACTCAAACTCTCTTATCTTTACCACTTTATCTCAAAGCTTACTCTAAATTCCTTTCTTTAGTATTAGTAGGCTGATTTAATGCGACGGACTGTGCTAAGTACCGCACAATTTAAGGCTAGGGTCTTGACAGCGTGGTATTAGAGCCAGGTTGCTTATTTTTATCTTGGTGGTTCCATTGTCTATATGAAGACCATTGTTGCAATTCCCGACCCCATCGAAGTTGGTGCTTCTGAACGTGGGCATGATGAAGGGAAGAAGGGTACTACCCGTGACAAGTCGAGAGACATGGTGACTAGCTTGGAGGCTAGATTGTCCCGACTAGAGTCTAACTTGGGCACGTTGGGCGAGCGTGTAGACGATCTAGATGGTTGTTGTGACGGTTTGAAGACCAAGGATACGGAGATCTACAGCGGCATCAAAGATGTGCTTGGTGGGCTAGAGGCCGATTTAAGGCACAAGATTGAGTCCCTTCATTCGGAGATTGCCAAGATACGAGATCTTTTTCAAAGAGAACTCACTAATGTTTTACTTAGAGTAGATGAGATAGGTGGTAATCTTGCTTTTGCAAACGAGTGGTGGCCATAGAGGTGACCATCACAACAATCATTGATGCAAGGAAAGTTGAGGTACCTAAACCAAAGACCTTTAATGGTACTCACAATGCTAGGGAAGTTGAAAACTTTTTCTGGGACTCAAGCAAAACTTTGAGGCCGCCGGTGTTAGGAACGATGCTGGTAAAATTCGTGATGCTGCTTTGTATCTAACCGATACCGCCATGCTATGGTAGAGGCGGAGATACAGGGAGATACAATGAGGGGTGTGCACTATAGCCACCTTTGATAACTTCAAAAAGGAGCTGAAAAGGCAATTCTTCCATAAGAATTCCAAAGAGGAGGCGAGAAACTGTCTTCGCCTCCTCAAATAATCTGGCAGTGTTAGAGACTACGTAAAAGATTTTACCACACTCTTGTTAGAAGTCCCTAACACTTCAGATAAAGATGCCCTATTTTTGTTCATGGATGGTCTTCAGAACTGGGCCAAGTTAGAGCTCAAGAATCGTGGTGTCCAGGACTTGGCCGATGCTATTGCAGTAGCCGAGAGCCTTGTTGATTACTCTATGAACAAAGACCCTTCTAAGGCCAAAGACAAAAAGGATGGTGGAGCAAAGAGTGGGAGAGAGTAAACAAAAGAAGGAAAATGGAACAAAGATAGTTCCTCCTACAGGCACAAAGACAAGGACAAATAGAAAGAAGACCGTGACTTCTATAAGCCAAGAGTCAAATGCTTCATTTGTGATAGGCTATATTGGGCACATGAGTGTCTCAAGAAGAAAACTCTCAATGCCTTAATTGCCTCTGAGCTAAGCCAAGAAGGAGGTGATAGGGAAGACGGTAGTGCACGTGTTGATTCCTTGCAACTCCTTAATGCGTTGCAATCGGCTCCTAAGTCACAAGCTAAGGATCTACTCTTTGTGGATGTAACAATCAATGGCAAAGCCACTAAAGCCTTGGTTGACACAGGTATATCCCACAACTTCGTCTCTGTTGAGGAAGCTAGGTGGTTGGGCTTGACGGTGTCCAATAGAGGAGGCTCCCTTAAGGAAGTAAACTCAGTAGCACACCCCATCCATGGGGTTGCCCTTGGTGTTAAGGCTAGTCTAGGTGCGTAGATTGACCAACTTGACTTATCAGTGGTACCAATAGATGATTTTGCGATGGTGCTTGGTTTGGAGTTCTTTGATACAATGTGAGTATTCCCTATTCCTTTTGCCAACTCTATGTACATTATGGATAGTGAAAAGGCTTACATGGTACTAACGGAGCAGTCCAGGAAAGTGGAAAACAAAGTACTCTCTGTATTTCAATTCAAGAAAGGCTTGAGAAGGGAAGAGGAGAGTTACTTGGTCATCCTAAAATAGCACGATGATGAAGAATTAGAACCTTAAGGTAACGTGCCTGTAAAGGTGTAAGCTATCTTGGATGAATTTCAAGATGTGATGCTGGATGCTCTGCCCAATAAACTTCATCCTAGAAGGAAGGTGGATCATTAAATCAAGCTTGACCAAGCATAAAATCACCTGCGATGAGTCCCTATCAAATGGCCCCTCCGGAGTTAGCGGAACTCCGGAAACAACTAAAGGAATTGCTTAATGCGGGTTTCATCAGGCCTTCCAAAGCTTCTTTTGGTGCTCCGGTGTTATTCCAGAAGAAGAAAGATGACTCACTAAGGATGTGCATTGATTATCGGGCTCTTAATAAGATGACGGTAAAGAACAAATACCATATCCCGCTTATTGCCGACTTGTTCGATCAACTTAGGAATACTAGATACTTCTCAAAGCTTGTCAATGCTCGGGGTACTACCAAGTGCACATAACAGAGGGGCATGAGCCCAAGACCACGTGCGTAACAAGGTATAGTGCTTGTGAGTTCTTAGTCATGCCATTTGATCTTACCAATGCACTTGCTATCTTTTGCACCCTCATAAATAAGTTATTCCATCCCTACCTCAATCAGTTCGTGGTATAGTCATCTATAGCAAGATCATGGAAGAGCACCTAGAACATTTGAGGAAGGTGTTCGAGATCTTGAGGGAAAAGCAACTATTTATTAAGAATGAGAAATGCTCCTTCACTCAAGAGGAAGTAATATTCCTAGGGCATAAGATAAAGAATAGGAAATTTATGATGGATGAAGCCAAGGTACAAACCATCCAAAAGTGGGAACCACCTACTAAGGTGTCAGAATTAAGGTCTTTCCTCGGACTTGTGAACTACTATAGATGGTTCATCAAGTCCTACTCAGCAAGAGCAGCGCTACTTACTAACCTGCTCAAGAAGAATAAGTCTTAGGAGTGGAAACCTGAGTGTTAAGTTTCATTCAAAGACTTGAAGAGGGCAGTAAGCGAAGAACCGGTTCTCAACTTACTCGATTACTCAAAGGTATATGAGTTTTACACGGATGCCTCTGACTTTGCTATTGGCAGAGTTCTAATGCAAGAATAACACCCAATTACTTATGAAAGTCGCAAGCTCAATGACACTGAGAAACGCTACACGGTGCGAGAAAAAGAGATGACTATTGTCATCCATTACCTAAGTGTATGCCGACACTACTTGTTGGGTACTCACTTCATGATCATGATCGACAACGTAGCCACAAGCTACTTTTCAACTCAGAAAAATTTGAGTCCCAAGCAAGCTCGGTGGTAAGAGTTCTTAGCAGAATTCGATTACAAGCTTGAATACAAGCCTGAGAAGGCCAATGTGGTGGCAGATTCCCTAAGTAGAAAGGCGGAGCTGGCCACCTTAAGCATGCCTGATAGTACCTTGATAGAGAAAATCAAGGAAGGACTAGAATACGATATTCTTACAAAGAGTCTGCTGCTCCTAGTGACAGAAGGAAAAACGAGATGTTTTTGGCTGAGCAACAGACTTCTCTATGCCAAAAGCAATCGAATCTATATGCCTAAGTAGGAGAACTTAAGAAAAGAGCTTATCAAAGAGTGCCACGATTCCTTGTGGGCTAGTCACCCAGGTCAGAAATGCACTCTAGCTCTTATCAAATCTATCTACTATTGATCTCAACTGAGGGATGATATCGAGGCCTATATATGAACTTGTTTTGTGTACCAACAAGATAAGGTGGAATAATAATCACTAGGCGGATTGTTGGAACCTCTCCTTATTCCTGAGAGGCCGTGGGAGAGTGTTTCTATAGATTTTATTACTAGCTAACCTAAGTCGGAGGGCTTTGGCAGTATTATAGTGGTGGTGGATCGCTTCAGTAAGTATATAATATTTATACTTGCTTCACCTGATTGTCCTGCCGATGAGACTACGCGCTCTTTATGAAGCATGTCGTGAAGTTTTGGAGAGTCCCGTCAAACATCGTAAGTGATCGTGATCCCCAATTCATAGGAAGGTTTTGGACAGAATTGTTCAAGTTGATGGGTTCAGACTTAAACTTTTCTACTAGCTTACAACTCTAAAGTGATGGCCAGACGGAAAGGGTAAATACCTTATTGGAGCTATATTTGAGGCACTTTGTAAGTAACAATAAAAAAGATTGGGCAAAAGTACTTAATGTAGCCCAATTCTCTTTTAACCTCCAGAGGAGCAAATCTACGGGAAAGAGTCCCTTTAAGATAGTCATGGGTCAACAACCTATGACCCCACATGTCTTAGCGATAAGTTACAGTGGAAATAGTCCTGCAATATTCAAATTTGCTAAGGCATGGCATGAACAAGTAGAGTTGGCTAGGGCCTACTTGAACAACGCTTCTAAAAGAATGAAGAAGTGGGCTTACAAAAAAAGAAGGCATGTTGAGTACTAAGAGGGAGATTTAGTCCTTGTCAAGCTGTTGTCCCAACAATTCAAAATCTTAAGGAATGTGCATAAAGGGTTAGTGCGCAAATACGAGGGTCTATTTCCGGTACTCAAGCACGTGGGTAAGGTCTGCTATAAGCTTCAACTCCCTGCCAAGTTAAAGATTTTTCATATCTTTCATGTTAGTATACTAAAACCCTATCATGGAGATGAGGGGGATCTTTTAAGGGGCGAGTCCAAAAGGACTCCTACTGCGGTGGTAACCTCTTTTGGTAAAGAGGTAGAGTATATTTTGGTTGATTGCTTGATCCGCTGATATGGTGTTTTTTAATTATCGAGAATACCTAGTGAAATGGAAGAATTTGCTCAAGGCCGAGGCTAGCTGGGAGCATGACGATGCCTTGTGGCAATTCAAAAACCATATTGAGCGGTTCAAAGTTGATGGCATGACAGAGACGTCGCGAACTTGAGTAGGGAGGGTACTATGCTCCGCTTGTTTGGCTCCCCCAATCCAAATATTGTTGCTCATGGCTCTAAGGTCCTCTATATATATTGTTTACTTAAAAGGATTGAGGAAGGCGCTAGAATGTGGCGGACACTTCTAAAATGATCAAGAGAGGTCTTGGCCGTACTAGAAGACTCTAGATGGCGCTACTAAGTCCTAGAAGGCTCTAGACAAGGCTGGATGGTGCTATATGGATTGGACGGTCCTAGAAGCTCCTAAAATGACTTAGAAGAGCCAAGATGATGGGTGAACTTCTTAGAAGGATCTAGGTTACGCTTGTTCTAGATTTCTCTATGTAAATATTTTTGTAGATATCATCACTTTATTTGAGAATATTATAGACTCTTTGTAAGATCATGCCACTTGGCACGATTCTAAACCTTGGTTGGTTTAGACTTTACCTATATAAAGGATCCATTGGGTTCATTTATACACAAGTCTCATTTGTAAGAGTTATAAGCATTCTAAAAGTAATACAAAGTTATTTATTCACTCAAATTCTCTTATTCTTACCACTTTGTTTCAAAACTTACTCTAAATTTTTTTCTTGAGTTTTAGTAGGCTGACTAAGTATGATGCACTGTGCTAAATACTGCACGATTGTCTAATTTAAGGCTAAAGTCGTGACAACTAGCTAATGTTTGGAACTAACGAAGGATTTTCGTTTCACGTATATTAATTTTTAAACTTTCAGAAAAGGAAAATTCAAGTTTTAAATTAATCAGTAATATAGATTAAGACTTGACTCTTTACTTTGGTCCAACGTGCATATCGGGATCTGTATACCATGAATTCTCATAATTGGCCTCTGTCTACTCAACACAAAATCTCATCCATTTAAGATTAATTAAGATAATCTAAAATGGCCTTATTACATATCAAGCTATGAGATCGATGACTATACGGCGCATTATTAAATTCGTCATGCGTGTCTCAGTTACGTTTTTATATATAACCTATATCTAAAAGTACTAAATTATATTATACGCACAGGTTGTGAGGGTCTGCATTAATAATGAATAAATGTAACGACGATCTAGGCTGTTCAAAAGGCTTTACCCTTCCATAACGTAATAAAATATTTATGTTAAGATCCTATCCCCACTATTTAGACTTTTTGGCTGCAGTCACACCTAACTAATTAATTTAAACATGGTGATCTTCAATTTTGGCTTTAAAAATAATAGCAAGCAAACTTCCGATAACTTGAATCCGTTGTAATTAATAATTACAGGCTCCAATTAGTCGTGGTTACTAGAGGTTATCCCCATCTCATTCGACCATAATCTAATTAGAAAATAATTAGTGGAGGCGTCTCTTTGAGGCTGTTTAGGTATTGAATTAGTTATTGTTATAAGTTGTTTTTGTTTCTCTTTTAAAAGCAAAAATTTCTAGTGCTGCCAAAGAGGTGTAATTAACAAAGTTAGTTAATTATTAATTCGGTCTTGTATAAAGATAAAGTCGGTCATCAGTTTTCGGTTTTAAAGTTTTAATAAATAATTATATTTGTCACACGTCAAAAAGAAAATAAATTATATTAGTCTTGCATGTTGTAGTCCTTTAGTGCTAATGGTCAATGGTAATACATCATTGCATTGAATAGCAGCCCTCACATATGAAACGAGATAGGAAGAAGGGGTCAAACATGTCTCTGCAAATTACTCTATTAATTAATTAATTAATCATTAAGATATAATAAATTGGGCTCAACCAAATAATTTTATTGAAATATTATGTACAATTACTACTTCTGCTTCAAGCCTTCTGCAGAAGCAATTTTACTTTTGTATTTGCAAAGTGATGGCTGCAATTATATGATTATTTTTATCATTATTAATATGAAAATAAATCGAATAGAGAGAGGATATAGGTGGTCCAAGTGTATTATATTTGCTTGTCAAAATTACACTTTGTAGCTTAATTACTAGTTGCTGTACCTAGCTTGAGAATAATATTATTTGGGCTGCTGTATATTAACTAGCCCTATGGTTTTCGGTATCTAGCATCTTGTAGAATTTACGTTATATAGATCTAGTTACCTGCTAATCATGTTGATATATGTTATTATATTGTAGCAGGAAATAAAAGTTGATGCATGCATATAGGATGCTTAATAATAAGCAAGAAGTATCACTTGTTTCTTCTCAAATTTTAGAAATTAAGATTTTAATTGAGAAATATATATATATATATATATATATATATCGTAATTAGTTCGCAAGTTTCCTAGAAAGGATCTGAATTCCATTATTACTCTTTTGGGAATTTGGTTGAATTTCTTTTATTTAATTGACTAAAATTAACAATAAAAGGTGTAAGAGGGAGAACAATAATTGGAGATATAAGATTTTTTGTTTGGAGATGTAAGATTTTTCTTTCTTTGGTCTTTTTCTTCATTGATTTTTCCACGGCACAATAGAAATTTTTTGTATGAACGCTGAGCAAATAATTTCACTTTCACTTGAAGCTAGCCAATCATAACGGTTAAATCCAATTATATGAAACTACTCAAATAATAATAAATAGAGCTTGGCCTAATTGGACCATACTGATCACATTCATTACTGGCAACTTATTCCTAAATGCATTTTAATTAAGGCTACTCTTAGCTCGCAAGTTGGTTTTGACACTTGGAATCTCTATTTTATGTTTAAATTTTAGGGCAGCTTGGTATTACTTATTTGTATGTTATGCCATATTGTGAGCAGAAGCATTTATGACAATAAAAGTTTAAGCGTTTGCTAAGTAAATCACAAACTATATTATTTAAAAGCAGCGTTTAAATGTTTGATAAATTATGAATTTTGTGTATTGTATAATGATATTTTAGAAAATTTGTATGAAGACAGTAGAATTAGCTTTGTAGAAATGATCTGTACATTGTTTTTCAAAAATAGGGTTATGTAGAAATTCTAAAATGGGATAACTAAGAAGAAAATTTACTAAACATGTCTCTCTCTCTCTCATATTTCCCTCAACAGTTTTTAAAAGCTAAAAGTAGCATTTAGAAAGCAATTCCAACTAGGCCTTAGATAATTTAAAGAGGAAATTTGATTTGTTTAAGATAATTTTTTGAAAAATTGAAGAATCCTAGATTTTGAAATTGATTGAAAAATGCCAGATTTTGATTAGAAACATACCACTTTTAAAAGTATTTTAAAAATTATTATTTTTTATTAATTAATAAGATACTTAAAGTAACTAATCAAGTTATGACCAGTTATCTCAAATAATTAAATTAGTTACTCTAAATAACCTAAGTGGTTACCTCGAGTACCATTGAAAAATACTAATTTTAAAGAAAAGTGATATTTCTCTAAACATTTATTTGAAATGCTATTTTTCTAAAACCTTTTTAAACAAAAGTGACATTTTTCCTAACTCCATCCGGAATTTTTCAAAAGATTCGGCCCACCCGGTATTTGTCAATCTTTGGCACTTTGGGCCAGGAATTTTGAAAGAAGGCCCTAATTCAAAACACACCTCACATAAGCTGACAAAGAACTATGAACATTAACTAATGCTATAAGATGTATGTAAACTGATGATCCATTGTTACAATCTTAGTGACAAATAGTACTATATTTCCCAACATGCCTCTAATTAACTAATTCAAATTTTCGATGTCTATAAAGAGCCTTAAACGCAGTGTTTACCTAGGGCATGGTGGCACGGTACTTTCCCTATAGGAAGTAGGAACACCGAGACACCAATATCGAAGGAGCCCAATTAGTCTATAAGGTTTAGGGCTTTTATCCAAATGGAAATCATAGTTTGCAAAATAGTCGTTTTTCAAATACTGTTACAAATAGCCGAATATAGAAAATTATTTAAAAAATTACAATTTTTCATATTTAGTAAATCAAAATATATTGATTTATTTTTTAAAAATTTGATTTAGTTTTTAAAAATTGATTTATATTTTTAAAATTTGATTTACATTTTCAAAAATTGGTTTATTTATAAAAAATTAATTTACTTTATAAAAAAGTAGATCAACTGAAAAACGGTCATTTATCAAAATAAAATTAGAAAATGTTCAATTTATTAAATAAGTATAAAAATGGCCATTTTTAACCTTTACTTTAAGGTTAATGTTTAATTAAGCGTACCACATGGACTAATTACTTTTAGCAAAATGACCGAATTTTGGATCATAGTTTGCAAAATGGCCATTCATCAAATAGTGTTAAAATAATGACATAATTTTTAAAATTATTTTTTTAAAAAAAATGGTCATTTTCATATTTAGTATATCAAAATATATTGATTATTTTTTCTGAAAATTGATTTATTTTTTACAAAATTGAGTTACTTTATAAAAATATATCAACTTAAAAACGGCTATTTATCAAATTAAAATTATAAAAGCCGTAATTTATTACATAAGTGTAAAAAAAACAGCTATTTTTGAAAATTAATCTTCTAAAAAAAAGGACATTTCTGGTAAATACTCGACTAATTATTGATTGGGCTAGAGCTTCTTACAAAATTCTAAGCCCGAAGTACTAAAAATTGAAAAATCCCTGTTGGGCTGAATTTTGAAAATTTCCAGATTAATTTAGGAAAATATCACTTTATAAAAATTGGTTTAGAAAACTAATATGTTTAATAAATATTTATAAAAATACTATATTTTCTTTTAAATTATTATTTTTCAATAGTACTTGACACAACCAGTTGGGTTACGTAGGGTAACCAAACTAGTTGCTTGAGATAAATAGTCTTGATTGCTTACAAGTATCTCATCAATTAATAGAAGGTTATATTTTGCTAAATACTTTTAAAAATGGTATTTTTCTATTTAAAATCTGGGATTTTCCAAATAATTTTCAAAATCCGAGTTTTTTCAAATCTTTTGAAAAATTACCAAAAAAAATCAAATTTCCTCATCGGGCTATCCCTCTTTTGAACAAAGATTTTTGCCCCTGAGGAATATAAATCCTCTCATTTTGATCTATAAGAATCTAAAAATACACTGCGGTGCTATTTTTAGTTTTGGAAATGCCCTTTTGGTTAACATGCGGAGACATTTGAGGCCACTTGAATTTGTTTGACACTTTTACCCTTTATTTCAGGGGCAAAATGATACTAGCCACATATATTATGAGGCAAAAATGAAAGACGTAAAAAACCGAAGTTCAGAAACACAAATATATGTGTATGTGTAAACAATTATAAACTTTTCCTTTTTCATCTCTTCCTTATTGATAAGCAGTGACGCTTTCCAACAAGGGGAATGGTGATTCCGATCACTAAGTCAATGATCAAAGTGACACACAATAAATTCAAAGATAGAGTACCGCAGGTGACTCATCTCAACAAGACTCTTAACCTTTCTGTTAGCAAAATGTAATTGGAAGCCAATCAAATTGTCAAAACGCACCGTCACAAGACTCTCAACTATAGAAGGGAGAGATGGGGAATAGAGAAATTGTTATTGTTTATTTTTTATTTTATGTGTACGAATAAAATATGATTTTTAGAAAATTTTTGCTTCTGAATTAAAGAGACAAGGTGTCAAGATTAAAAAGTGGCTTCAAATGTTGCCATATGTCAATTTTCATCCACTTTGAAGTGAAATAACATCGGTGTTAAGTGGCTTCAAATGTCGCCATGTGTTGATTTTCGTCCACTTTGAAGTGAAATAATGTCGGTAGACATTTTTAAAATATTTCATATTATAGAGGCAAAATAAAATAATCTACCTATATACGAGGTAAAAATAAAAAGAACATATATATTTCTAATGAAACTCTCCTCGGAAGTCCGAAGAGGCAATATTGTTAAACGAATCTGTGAAAAACTTCTGGACTCGACAGATCAATTAGCAATATGTATATATATTTATATAAAGATGTCACTCTCTTACTGTCTGGTTCTATGTTTAGGAACATTAATATATTATTAACGTACATATAAGATGTCAGAACATTCTACCGTAATTGAAACACAAAACAGAGAACTATATTCAGTTTGAATATTAAACCACAACCATTTTGTTCCCTTAATCCTGCGTTTAATTTATTTAATCACATCATCTTTGAAGTTTAATCCGTACGGTACTACTGTTAATTTAATCAACGCATGGATACAATATCAACCACTTTCCGCAAATACTCAATCATGACAATGACATACATGCATTCATGGGGGCACCAATGAAATTTTCATGAACCTACTTGGTCTCCGTGAAAATAAACGAAATATTCTCTAAAAGCAAGACAAGTTTGTAGGACAATCCTCTTTAATGGCTCATAAACATGCACTGTCGTCATCTTAACTCAAAACATCCGACGGACCCATAAGTGGAAACGTTTTTTTTTTCCCTTGTATTACCAAAATATCTATTATCTACTCGAAAAAAATAAACCTTGTATTATCTCCACACAACAAAAAAAAAATAAAAAATAAAAATAAAAAAAGACTTAGATGAGGAAGTAGCGTCAAACAAAACGACACAACCCACCATGCCGTCATTTTCCTTCGAGTTGTCTCCAAATATAAAGACATCCGGAAATTCATGGGGGGAAGTCAGACAAACCACGTCTTCAGATATTTATCATTTCATGTCGTTAGTCATTTACCATTACAAGGAGAATAACATGGGAACTTGACTCGAGACATGACTGGTTGACCCCTTGGTTTTATTATGTGCTATATAGACTTAAATAGACTACAGGTGCCCCTATGAGATTCCCTATTTACTTTCTGTTCTTCAAAATGGGACCACACTACTATCGACATAGACGGTTTGTATCGATTATGATTACTCACGTTGATAATATGCAAAGATTATGAACTTTTGATAGTGATATTCTTAGTACAAACTCAGAAATCCCCCCAAGTGGACTTGAAGCACCTTTAATCCATTTTCCATTCAGAGAATATCAAGGGTATACCCTTTCGAGTAAAAATGATGCTAACTTGGAAATACTTCAAATTAAACAGTCTCAATGCACTTTCATACTCTTCGTTGATGTGCAACTAGAACACTTGAAAGATTTTCTTTTCTTCTTTTTTTGTTTTGAGTATGTACAAGGACTGTAGAGGGGGAAAAAAGAAAAAGAAAAAGAACAAGAACCACCTAATGCCTCATGTCCGAAAAAGAAGACTAAAAAAACAGAGAGAACTAAGGAAACGTCATGAAATGTAGATGGACGAGATGGGACGGGATGAGATGTTTCGACGGACAACGATGATGTAGATGAACGATGGTATCAGCTCTCCACTATTTTTGGGCCTGTGTACGGTGCTCCACCTACTGGTAAGTCCTCCAGTAGAATCTCCCTTTCTTGCAGCCATGCATAACTTTCCTTCTCCTCTTCCGGCACCGTAACTCCATCAACTAAAGTTACGATAGTGACAGGAAAAATAGTCTTAAAAACTCTCAAATACTTTTCGTTGTCATCTGAGATGAGTAGAAAAGACCATTAAGCGAAGTAGAAGGTGAAAATAGCTCGAAAATTACCTGAGAAATCTGAAAATGGGAAAGCATGGTAGTACGTGCAGTGCCGACCATCAGGATCAGAGTATGGGGGACCAAGCACGTCTAGCACCGCACATGCTGTCACCGCCGTGAAGCAATGCATATTGCCTCCATCTGCCGGATAAAGAATGGAAGTGTTGCAAGGCGCAGTGAAATCGGAGTCGACCTTGACTTTAGCCAACCGAACATCAGGAGTTGTGTCTGCATAACAAACCAAAGCATGTTCAGCCTACTACTTTTTTTTATCCCCTAAAATATAAGGAGGAATGCATTTAAAACATGAACTAACTGAGAAACTATTGTTTGTAGTATGTGATTCATGCTAAAAAATACAAAATCCGAAATCCGAATAATCTATTTTTGTCGAGTGACATCATGGACTTATTCTACATTCAAAGACTTCCGTACAAACAACTCTGAAATTACAAGTTCCAAACACTGAAAACATTCGCTGCTGCTATGTTCTAATTTTTTTTCTTTTTATAACATAAGAAAAAGTGAGAGAGAGTAGAACGATGACATAGTAAGCAAAAGTACGGCTGAAGTATGTCAATTGTCGCTAGTTCTTTAAACTAGTTATCATAAGCAAAAAAGGGAAATGGATGAAGTCTACCAGCATGTACTATAAACTATTTAATACGTACTTATCCATCTACGAAGGCGAAAAAGGCACAGCTTTATATGACTAAATTACCTGTTGAAGAATCCACATTGGTCGATGTGTTATGGGGCACATCAGCCACCCAATCATATGACTTGATGTGCATTGTCCCAAATAGGAGCTTGCTAAAAACGGTCATCCCAGGGTGATTGTGAAGTGGAATGACACCTGATGGCGGCAGGCAAAAAATACCCATCTGCAATGGGCAAAAAGAAAATAAGTAAAAAGAAAACGCAACCGGGAAAAAAAAAAAAAAAAAGAGAGAGAGAGAGAGAGAGACTGAGAAGCCCTTTTTTAANAAATCTACGTCACACATGGAATTTTCAGAAAAATAAGAAACAAAAACAAATAAACAAGTTGTAACAATATCGTTCACCATCGCAAGCTAGTAAAAAACCAAAAGGGGAAAGAGGGAATTATTTCTCGAGTGCTAACAGATACTTAACACCAAGCCAATGAAGCCAATTCTGAATCCCCACAGGAAACGAAAGCCATTGTAACCCCACCCCAGAAAAAGAAAAAAGTTTGGTTGTTGCAATCATGTTTGGCTAAAACTTGAGACAAGCAAATTCCTCAACGATGATATGTTAAAAAGAAACAATGCATTTTTTTCCTTCATAACAGACGGATACATACGATAGTCCCATAAAAAAAATGCATCTATATAGCCTATAAAACAGGAACGTATATCAATCCATTGTACCCTATGAACGAAAATCAGAGCCCTCTGCTCTTGAGACGGAAGTGCAGACCATCGGCTAGAGCATACAACTTGAAACAAAATGAATAATGCAACTTTTAATCAGTAGATAGAATGGGATGTAAGCACAATCTAAAGACCTCACATTTTTCCAAAACCAATGAAATCAAAACCGAACAGGATACAAATCAACACCTATAAGCCAGTCGAATAGAGTATGCACATTTCAGCAATTAGAACTAGATACTTCTAACCACCGCACAAACATATCCAAAGACTCCTAATCAGACTTAAACCAGAAAAAAGCTTCAGTTTTTATGCAAGTATCAAATTTTGAGACACAACCCACATTGAGTAATACGTTATAATGCTTTTATATATGTATATATATGTGCGTGTGTATTTCTTTTCTGGAATTTGTCTATTAATGAATGGCTGACTACTAAACATACCCAAAACGGAGCATATCCGTTGAATATCTCGGGATGGCGGGACAATCCCAGTCCCACCAGAGGCAAAGACTTCCTTACACGTCTCGAATAGCTTCTGAACCGGCGACATCTTCTTCTGTCGCCGCCGGCTCTTCCTTGCTTTGCTATTCGAATTCGTCACCTTTGGCAATTCGCAGAACTCCTTTCCTTTCCGATCAGCCAAAGTTGTCTCAATCCCCATTCACACCCAAAATTCCACGACAAATTTTTCCAAAGCAAACACAACCCGGTTTTTAAAACCCAAAACCCAATTCAGAGCACACGATCTCCGATCCCCCCAAATCAAAAAGAAAAAAATTAAAGAACAGAATTTTCCCGAGAAAATTACGACTCCGGTTCACTACAGAACGCCAAAATTTTTCAAATTCCTATCTGGGTCCGAACCAATAGCGCGAAACATAAAGGAAAACAGGGTAAGATCGATAGATAGATAGATAGATAGAGAGAGAGAGAGAGAGAGAGCGCGCGAAACATAAAGGGAAACAGGGTAAGCTCGATAGATAGAGAGAGAGAGAGAGAGAGAGAGTTTTGAACACAGAGTGAGATATGGTACCGTTTCTAGAACGGTTTTGTACAGGCGGGGGAGTGATAATGTAAAAAAGATAGAGATGTGAAATTTGGCATCTCTGTTGATGGTGG
Source organism: Parasponia andersonii (assembly GCA_002914805.1). Lineage (NCBI taxonomy): Eukaryota > Viridiplantae > Streptophyta > Magnoliopsida > Rosales > Cannabaceae > Trema > Trema andersonii. Next base: position 94,533 of record JXTB01000613.1, on the reverse strand, counting down.
GTGAGGATTTGAGAATTTGAGCGAAGGGGGTATAAAGGGGTACAAGTACACGGCCTAGGGTTAGCTGAAAGCAAAATACAGTTGGTTTCTTGCGAGAGAAAACCAGGGGCCATGCTTGGCTTTCCAGTGGGCTGTTCCAACAGCGGATTTTTATCCTCCCATCCATTCTTATAGTCTAATCTTTCCTCCTCTTAGTTTTGCCCCTCTCACTTGTCACTTTTTTAACATTCCCATCTCACTTTTATTTTATTTCTAACCCCTTCCCTTTTCCTTTAATTTCTCTTTTGGCATTTTGCTAAGGAGGTCACGTAATTCAGAGCTTCTCGTTTTTGGAATCTAAGTAAATAATGGTGCATTTTATGATCAATGTGATCTCCATATATTAAATTCGAATAGATTATATGGTGCGTATGAAACAACAGTCACATGATGAATAAGATAATGTATCCTTTGCTTTTTCTTTACAGGAGGATCTGTTTCTAATATATATTTCCATATTTGTTTACATATAAACATGTCCAAAATCACCTTAAGAATTTTCAAAAGGTATCTTAACTTTATTAACACTAATTCCTAAGCTAATATTTTAATGATTGGATTGGTCGATACTTACAATTAATTCAAAGCTAAAAGCCAAATGGACTAACGAGATATCAATATCAGTCCTACTCCTTTGCTCTCCTTACTGACTCTGTTACGCATGAATCCGCTGTATGGATCTTTCTTTCTCGTGTATGCAATATTGTCGATGAGCTTTCTCTTAATCTGATAATTTTTTTTTTTTTTTCAAATAGCGACGCTTAATCGATGAATGATAGATTTTTACGTCTATTCATGATATTCGAAGAATTTAAAATTAAAATTAAATAATAAGTATTCTTACCACTTGAACTAATTTATTTCGTCATTTTAATAAGTACAACAATTGACACATCATCGACTTATCAACTTAGAGTACTTATACATATAGAAATACTAAAACTTAACAAAAAGAATATTTACACATAATATGACAAACTGAAGGCTTATAAAAACTTATGTTTATTTTTTAGAATGTTCAAAAACTTTAGTCTTAATTATCAATAATGTATATCTATATACGAAACACTTCATATGATTTAGCTAAACTGAAAATATTTACATTGGTTGGAGATTTTTTTTTCCCCACTTCTGTTATTGTATAATTTTTTTGTTTTTAAATATTAGGTTTAATATCTAAAAAATCTAGTAAATTTAAGTGATCAGGGTTTTTTTTCATTATTCTTGTTATTTTTTAATTTCTAACAGAATTCTCGTAGGGACCCTTCCCTTGTCTATATACGATATTGCTTGTCAATTTTCTCCCCTCTACGCGATATATATGTGTATATATTTTCGTGAGACTAAGCAAGTTAATTGATTGAAGGTTCTGACGAGAACTGGTTGAAAAAGTTCCATAAACATAAACCTTGCCTTCTGGACAGATGAAATGAATCGTGTATTTTATTCCTTTAACATATGTACTGGGAAGTCATTTCAAAAAAAACATATGTACTGGGAAGTACAAGACCATATTAAGTATATCCAATTTAAAGATTTTTCACGTGGTGATCTCTTTTCCGGTAAATACACAGTTTCTTGTTTTTGTGTATTATAAGTACATAAAACTTTAAGCTGGCGGCCGCCCACATGCAATCAAATTGGTTAATATTCATCGTGATATATATATATATATATATATTGATACAAAAAATTATTATTACAACCGAAATACATATTTTGGAGGAAATGTAGCGGTAAAATAACATTGATTTGTAGAAACGATAGTAATTAAAATTAAGATAAACGATACACCAAAACTAATTTAGCATACCCTTATTTATAGTTGAGGGAAAAAAAAAAACCTATTTATATTGAGTGGATTTTTGGAGAAAAAATGGGATTTCTAAGATACCTACTCTTGATAAAGCTAGGTATAGTATGATTAACTTTAAATTTCTCGTTTTTATTTCTCAATTTTCAGATAGTGATTAAATCGCCACAACTCTCACATAATATAGGACATATTCATTGAATTTATCATTTTTACGTATCTGAAATCGTACTACAATGCGCTTCGAGGAATCAGATTATCTATCAGGTCCTGTATTTTGGACATTTTGCAGTATAAGATTCATATTTGTATCTCTGGACATTTTTGTTCGTAGTATAAGATTGCATATTTGTATTGGACGAGTGAAGCGAGCTGCTCAACTTTTAGTTGTAGATTTATACTTTGTCTTCTGATCGCGCAACGATATATAACTAGTCTCTAATTAATGCTCTAATCAATCTGGCTTAGTTACTTCATTATACTCGTATGAGACGTTTCCAGCTGTTAGTTTCCTAGCCATCCTTAGTGATTAGTAGTCGTATTCGTTTATAGTTTCGTATTCTTTAATATTAATTCTTCTTTTATGTAATTGCATATACAACTTTAACTATGATCATGCATTATTTCATTATTTACTCACTATGCCGAAAATAAAACTTCTAAATTTATATTACATAAAGTACACAATTTGCTAGCAAATTGTCAGTTTTGATCTCTGTCCATTAATTTAATTACATTTTGTGGCATCACCTTCTTAGAATAAGCTTTAAAAAAAACGTAAAGAAATAATAAATTTCTATTTAATAGGTTAATTTCTTTTTGAAGGCGATGTCTTTTACAAATTTTATTGGATGCATGACATAATACAAGAAAAAAAAACATACGGATATATAAGTATGTATACACAACTATTATAGATAATTACTATATATGAAATTCTTGTAACATTAGTAGTCACTATAATTGTTAATTTCCTTACTGCAGGTGAATCTGTCTCCAAAAAAAAAAAAAAAGGAGTATTTGATTAATGTGAAAAGTCATGATTATCTGTAGTTTTTTTTTAAAAAAAAAAACAAATACTGCTATTAAGAAAATGTTTCTTATGTATATTTCAGTCTAGAGCAGGCCAACTTTTCATTAACTCATTTCATTACAAAATTGAAATGTGATCTAAGTTTTGATATGTATTGACTGTATGTGAGAAAACCCCATTAGTCCAGGTCACGTACACTCTTACAGCTGGAATCTTTTTCCTGTTTCATTAAACATTTTCCCTTGTTTTTCTTGTGTAATATTTGTCCATTATCTGCATTAGTATTGATATTTTCATATATACTTTGCACTTAAGTGGAGAAAATTCCCTAGTATAAACTCGTAACGTAAACTTGGTCATACTAAAAGGGAAGGGGTTTGGTATAGGATGAGTTGTTTCGAACGTAAAAGACATAGAAAAAACTGCAACAAAGTAATAAATATCAGTGATTATATGACACGACATTGTTTTATTTTTCAAATCCGCCTAGCTTTGAAATTATGTATTTATATGTATCATTATTTTAACAGACCAAAGAATTTAGAAGAACCCACCATACGTACGCGTCTCAAACGTACAAAGCGGCCCTCTGTTTCTGAAAAAGTTTATGTTTGAAGTTTTTCCTGAAATATTCATTACAGCTGGTATTCTGGTATGATCAAATGATCAGAAACAAAAGAATACGTGTCTTTTATATGATCTATATTACTGAAACTTGATCGTATGCTTCGAAACTTGCATTATATAATAAGCATATAGCCATATGTATAGATTTCTCATTAATTATTTAGTGCGTACGAAGAAATACCGATATATTAAAACTCGTATGTAAAAACACGGGTTCTTGGAAAAATACACATTTAAGTTTTAAGTTTATTATAAAGGTAGCGATGCTTCTAATGCTTATCTCATTAATAGTTCAAATCAAGCTAAATAGGGACAACACAAAAATATCAATATTTTGTGACAAGGTTTTTAGTTACAATAAATTTTTTTTTGACTAAAAGTGATATTTAGTCACAACTAATAATTTCTTGTAACTAAAAGTTGATATTTAGTCACAAGTTATCACTATGTACTATTAGTCACAACTCTTTATTTATCGTAATGAAATTTGTTATGACTAAAAGTAAGTCACAATAAATTATCGTTTTTGTGATTAAAATTTTTAGCCACGGATTTTTTAGTCACGACATAAAGATAATGAAACATAAGGATAATGACATTCTTTTTAATCATGAATTTTTCACTTATAATCACAATTTATGTTGTCACTAAAAGTAAGGCATTTTATAGCAGGGGTCGAGTTGATTAACACATTATCTAGTACTCAACATTCAAACTTTTTTCCCTTTTTTTTGGTTAAATTGTTCAATAACTTGTTTAGCACTCGATACTATGTCTAGTACTCTCGACTTAGGGGGATATAAATCCTTCTATACCTTTCTTTTTTAAAAAAAAAAATGATATGTATATGTAAAATCCCAAATTTTTCAATGATAAATTGGTCATTTGACCATATAAAAAAACAAATTAAATATATATACATATATGTTATTCTCTCTCTCTCTCTCGCATTGCTCTCATTGCTCTCGACCGAAGGGGAACTAAGGGGAGCCGCCACCACCTCGCCCATCGTCCGGCCAGCTCAACCACTAGCAAGACCTCTCCGTGCCGCCAGTAGCCCATGCCACCAATCCCTGATCGCTGCTGAGCTCCCTATCGTCAGAAAATGCTATTAATGACCGTGTAGAAGTTTTGAGTTCTGGCATTGTTTTGGACTGTTTCAATGCATGTTCTTGGGCTCGTTGGGTTCATATCGCCTAGAGAAATCCCACAGTATATATCTTGTAACCCCATTTTGCCTAGATTAAAAGTTTCTATTTTGTGTATTTTGGGCTCGGATTTAACTTTTTGATCTGACTGTTAAATTTTATTTTTAATGTCATCTTTAGAATGTACTTAGAAAATTGTGAAGTTCGATATTTATATATATATATATATATATATTGACTATGTTTGGTGACTGGCACGAAAAATAATATCTAACAGCTTAGATTTTATCTCTTTTGCATGCCACCAGTCCGGTTTTGGTTCGGACAAGAATTGGTTGAATTATATGTCTAATCTAGATATTTTGCATACTAGGAGTACAGTGAAGAGATCTGTTAGTTCATTCTAAGCTCCGTTGAAGAGTTGATTTTTCACAAGTGAGCGATCGAAGGCTTGAAATTGATTCCTGACATTCCGAGCTATCGTTCAATGGTACCTTGAGGATCCAATAGTGTGTTATCACTATTCTAGTAAGGTAGGAATTCGGTTACCTCTATCTTACAACATTTTTGAATAAAACTTATTTTCTGCGACACATAATGACAAATGTAATTTTATAACTACTTTGGATATATGTGATAGAATTGAATTGTATTATATAGATTGGATTGCTCTAGAAATTTTCTGAGTGTAGGTTAATTTTGGATATGTTAAAATAGAGTCGTTATGCTCCTCATTCTATAAAATTTAATTAACTATTTTATTAAAAACTAGAGCATCATTTAAACTTAAATTACTACATGGCTATTTTTACACATCAGTTCAGAATACAAGTATCATAGAATCACACATGAGTACCAAGTTAGCATTATAAGGTTTTTACAGTGTGACGCTACAGCCCTATTGACGGTATAGAATCTGTAAACTCGCGCGAGATTTTTCTTCTAATTACGTCCTCATTTAGTAGGCATAGACAATATGGTTGCCCCTCCAAATATGGTAAGCGACACACGGGTATCCCCTCTAAGTATAAGCTAAAGGCCAGGTAGGCTGTATGGCACACATATTGCCAATATCCTAATTTCTATTGATGAAAAGTGGTGAACTCATGGGTACGAGTGGATTTGTGTCACGTGTTTATGGATTGATTGATTTTTGGATATCATATTTTCATATATATATATATATATATATATATATATATATATATATATATATAAACACATATACATATACAGACTATCAGATTTGAAAATAGTTATATGTATGTATATATATGATTTTGCAAAGGTATTTTTGATTAAACCAACTATGCAAGGATTCTCCATCATTAAAAAGATTTTTAAATGAGGTAACGGTTTTCTTATTGAGCTTTCGAGCTCATCTTTCCTACTTTCCTCCTTTTAAGATGATTGTTCATTCGAATCAGTTGTCTCGATGGCTAAGCAAGTCGCTTGGCTTATATTTGCGGTCCAATTCTTCTTCGGTTGATCCCTAAACCTTATCCTACTCTTTTTCACGCCTTACTGTTTAGGGATCAACCCTCCTACGTTCGAGCTCACATCTCCTACATTCCTCCCTTTTAGATGATTGTTCATTCGATTCAATTGTCTTAATAGCTAGGCAAGTTGCTTGACTTATGTTTGCAGTCCTATTCCTCTTCGGTTGATCCCCAAACTTTATCCTACTCTTTTTCACGTCTTATTATCTAGCCAAATTTATTGTTTCTACTAAATGATTGCGTAAGGATATTTTTACTATTATTTGAGGACTTGGCGTATAAATTGGATACAATGGTTTCTAAGGAGCCTATTTTCAAAATTTTAAGTACTTAGAATTATGACAAATTTTATAAGTTAAATTTTAAACATTCAAACTCAAGATTTGCAAAATCGATCCTAAAGTCTTATTAAACCAAGTTTTTATATAACTTAACTATGTTTTTTTTTTAATTTTAATTAGCATATTTTTCTTGATAAATCAAACTAAAGATGGATCCTTTTATATATAGAAATTCTAATGATTGGAGGACTAAAATAAAAATTTCAAGTACTTGGCTTCTTTCGAATTTTTACAAATTCTTTATTTATCTTTATTTACACACAAAATTACTAAAAGTTGTGGTCTTGAATTTTCGGCCGTGACAATATATACTTAAAAACTATTAGAAGTATATTTTTTAAAAGTGACTAAAGAAAAAAAAATTGTATTTCACCTAGTTTCTCTTAAACGAACAGTTACCCAAAAAAGATACCATCCAATATAATCAAATTGAATTCATATACATTTTCTCTCGTTGGTTTGTATCATATATATACATGTATATGTATTGTGTTAAGCTCACCAAACATTTCCTTTTAACAAAAGCAAGTTTAGAGATAAAAGTACATGAAAGTAATTAAAAAACAGACACACACACAAAAGTTTGTGTTTTGTTGTAGTTTGCAAAAATAAGTTATATAAGGAAAAAATTAAAAAAAAAAAATTAAAAGACTTATACCCAACCCCCAAGCTAGCTAAAATGTGTGTACACCAAACAAGACAAGAGGATCAAGTGGAAAATCAAAAGCTAAGAGAGAATAATAATTAATTTTCAAAACACGAAGCCAGCAATTAAAGTTATCTAATTGTGAAGAAAAGTACGTCTAAACCAACCCTTGTTAAGTCTGCCCGTCTCCCCACCTTTTCTGACGGTTTCAACTTTCAAAGGACCACTCTGATATATATATATATATATATATATATATGCAATCACCCGGATAAAAGTGCACTAAATTAAGGTTCCTTAAATTTGACGAGACAGATTGTTTATTTCCTTAAATTGCTAACTAATTCTTTATGTTGACAATGCTCATGTGTCATGTACTACACTAAAACCGGGCTTGACTATTTTGGATTGGTAGTTAATTAGCAAAGCTTGACTAACCGATCATGCTCTAAAGTCACAGTATCTTACATATATATGTGTGCGCGAGTATAGCAATATTTCTAAAATGAATGATTAGTTCGGATAAAACACTTCGTGACAGGCTCAAATTTGCAAATTAAATGTCAAAATTTAGCATTATTATCGATTAGCATCGGAGTAGGAATCGAGTACATATTGGTCAGTGGACTAAAAACCTCACGTGCAAGGACTTTTCTCGAATATTTATTGCTTTCTAGAAGTAATTTTTAATATTTTTACTTTTTTTTTGTTGAGGGGTTAATATTTTTACCTTTTGTGTAGGCAGAAAAATACTATACCTTCCATTTTTCCAATATGCAAATCGAGCGCAAGTTAATGAGCGCAAGTGAATGAGCACTCCTTTTTATTTCTATTTCCATTGACCGGCTCTTTTTTTCTTTTCTTTTTAATTATATGACGTTAGTAATAATGTTTTTAGCATTTGTAGTTATTCATCATATTCCTTTTCTTTCTTTTTTTTTTTTTTTTGTCTAAAGGAAATTCATGATATTCTTGTTACGTATTAATGAATTAACTATACCTAAAAAGGTATGTGAGAGTATTCGTACAATATGGTAGTACGTATATCAGTAGTATAACATTATTTAGTTTTTCTCATCATTTTAATTTCTTGGAAATTGGAAGAAATGGTCCGGAACAAAGTCAATTCTATAAGTTACAGTATTTGGATTTTGATCGAACGCGACTACTTAGTAGTAATGCTACACATATCATCCATGACTTTATGTATATATGTTAAATTAAATGGTCTGAATATATAGCTCAAACACATTTTGAAGTGGAAATTATCAACATGTTACTGATTTTGACAAATTGTGCCCCCTCAATATTTTGATAATCTTCCATTGTCATAAAATAATTAAATTAATTTTTCTAATAAATATCTTTCAATTAATCACGGTATTTTATTGCTCTATCCTTGAACTTAATCACTACGCTACAATACCATGGCCTTCTATATGTCTAGAACTAGAAGCCCTTTCGAATTTCAAGGTTTCATTTCATGTGCTTTCCTTTTCATTTGTACAAATATTAGATAGATACATGAACGTAAAGTCCTCGATTAATGTAAACACAGCAACATAATATATACATATGCACGTCATTCATCATAACTAGCTAGCCGTGGGACCCAGCAGCCCTTCCAAAATCATCTAGAATTTTCATCCGTTCGATTCGCGTTTGCTTTCATATATTTTGTTTAGGTGTTACAGTTGATGGTTGAGACGTTGAAGCTCGCGTGGATTGAGCTGTGCGTTTTGGCCGTGGCAGTTTTGGCCGCTACCTAGCCAGAACCCAAAACCGCTACTCTATGCGTCATCTTAAGGGTGGAATATTCAACCTCTGCAACGTGGCAGCCCCAGATCATGACACCACAGGTCACGTGGGATCCAATAGTTCGTCGATGACGTGGTCCTGGTAGATAAGAATGTATAAATCTGATGTGGAATATTAGTTGGTTTGTATATATAAGATGATGAATCAATGCGGAATAGGGATCTGATGTGGAATATTAGTTGGTTTGTATATATAAGATGATGAATCAATGCGGAATAGGGTCATGGTTATGAATTAATTAGTAATTAAATTACCCATTAACTAAAGCATGTAAAGAAAATTGAAAAAAAAAAAAAAATAGGATAGAAGAAAAGAACAAGCTAGGCTCCAATAACTTTTGGTTGAAACTAATCCTAGTTTTATACATATATATTAGTATGGTGAGAGTTACGTACACGACTTGTCTAGATTTTACAAGGCAAAGCGATATATTATTGATTTAATTAACTATTATAATGCTTAATTACAGCAATAATTACGTTCATACGGATGAGCAATTCGTTCTATAACCGCCACGCATGGAGAAATTTCAAACAACAGAAACATCAAATATCTAAGGTTTCTCTTTTTCTCATGTAGATTAGTCATGTTTAATGATTATTAGTAGACCGAGGAACTCACGTGTATATATAATGATTATTAGTAGACCGAGGAACTCATATATATATATATAGTGGTTGCGAATTCAATAGGTATTTATTTTTATTATTAACGGGTAGGTATTTTTTTTTTAATCATTAGATCATCGTTTAATAGTGATCCAATGATTATAATGAAGTGTATGAAAAAACGTGCATTATTAATGTTCTTTTTCTCTCTTATTTTTTATAATAAAAAAATATACATGTTAAATTTTCATTCACCAAATTGTTACTTATGCATAAGTAAAATAAAAATGCCAATCCAATAGGTATTTTTTTATTTTTCTTATGGGTATGTATTTTTTTTTAGTCATTGGATCACCATCTAATAGTGATCCAATGCCTATAATGAAGTGCATGAAAAGACGTGCATCATCCATACTCTTTCTCTCTTATTTTTTTATAATAAAAGAATATACATACTAAATTTTCATCAGCCAAATTAATACTTATGCTATATATATATATTATATATATATATATATAACTTGAATCCATTGAATTAATTATGTAAGACGCCGTAACGCAGTTTATCACGATCAATATTTGATTTACGCTGGTTTTAAACTGATTCAGGTTCTGCGGCTGTTTACATTGAACATAATTGGAATACCAAATTATTTGTTACGAATATCATAAATATATAAACGTATAAATATATATTATATGAAAGCTTAGGGCTTTCGTGCATTATTTAAGACACTACATTCCAATATGTAATATAATCTCAATATGCGAATTGTATATATTGATATGATTATTTTAAATTTCCATTTGCGCCTTGACAAATGACAGGCAATAAATTGAATATTTCATTTTCCTCTATATTTTTCGTTTTTGCTTTTTAAAACTAAACAATAAGCTTGGATAATATTACCAGCTTTCGTCCTTTTCTTTCTTTTTTTTTTCCCTCTTGATATCAACATCCTTTAATTTCTTAATTCCACACGTCTTGAATTTATAATTCTTTTTTATCTCCTATTATATCTTTTATCATACATGTCATTACCATTACTTCCATAATATACTATATGGTCAATTTTATTGTCTAAAAAGTATTATAATCCTTATGTGCTTTGCTAGCTAACTCTTAATTAGTTATAATGTGAAATAATCACATTTCTTTTTCTTAATTTCATAATATTGTACGGCAGCTTCTTGGAAGTTTGGCTGGCTGCTTGATCACATGGAAAAACTCCTTCCTCACAGGCTCTAGATCCTTCGTCTAAATACAAATGGCCAAAAAATAACGCAAAATAAAAAGAGATCTTTGTATATTTTAGGGCGTTAATTAAAGAAAAATTATTGAAATTTATTGAGATAAAGCAATTGAAAATAAGGGGTTGAGCTCAAAAACACCATATACGTACGGGCATGTGCTTTGCCCTTTAAAATGATATCCTTAAGATGTTCCTTTATTTTGTTTAGTATTAACTCGACTTTTGACCTTTCTAGAGATCAAACTTTTGAGTTTAGAAGTAAAAGAAAGTACTTATATTATATTGACTATTTTCTTTTTCGAAGTTATACAGGATTATATATTATACACTATATTAAGAATTGAAAACAAAAAAAAAAAAAACAACAAAAGACTTGTATTAATATTGCGTAAATAGAGGACCACTAAAGATATACATTCATGAGGGACCTCAAAATAAATAAAATGGAATATGTATTTTATAATCATTTTGCAGGAGAGGGCGGGGGGCCAAAGGCCATTTCGTGTTTCGGTTCTGTCCTTAGTGCCCTAACTTTAATATTAGTTCTTATTTCGTGCATGCAGTCACAGCACCATTGTTCTCTCTTTTCTATTATTATTATTTTTTTATTTGTTTGATCATCGCTCCAAAGCCCATGCAATCTTTAAATAATTAAACTTAGGCATGATTCACGAGTTTGTTTTTTCTAAAAAAAAAAATCAAATTAAAAAATTCTTTTGTGAAGTTCAGAAATATCCCATTTTTCTATAGAGCGCATATTTCCTCCAAACAAGTGGTGGTCAACCCATTTTTCATGGGAGTTCCATATTATTTGAATATTTAATTTCATATCACAATTAGATAGTTTGTAAATAAACAGTCCTTTAAAATTTTAATCAACTCATAAACATGTTTTAACTTGTAAGTATTTATTTTACTTTTTTTCGCAATTAAGGACTTGTAAGTAATTTTTTACCATTTTTTTTTTTTTGCAATTATGGATTTGTTTAGATACATTTTTGTTTTATTTTTTTTTATGAAATGGAAAATGAAGGTTTTTTCAAGCAAATTTTTGAGATGATCCAACCACTTTTTTTATCTTAAAAAATAAAAAATATAAAACAAAAATGTATCCGAACAAACTATTATCTTATTACTACATTTCCAAGCCACGGGTGGAGCCATGAATTTAACTCAAAGAGAGAAAAAGTTAAATGTGTTTTAATTGTAAAAAAAAGTCTCATCCCAAAAGTTGTAGAGCATACTTAAAATTTTACAACTTACACGTATATAGGAGAGGGGAAGTTTTAAGTACATTTTTTTCGACTTTGTATATTCATAATTTTAATCACAATTTTAATCGTAGATAAAATTATTGAAAATGACAATCTAATAAATATATGTATTGGAGTTAGATAGAATAATAATCTTTAAGCAGCACTAGAGGAAATAATAATAAATTAAAAAAGTGGAAATTCTTAACAAAGATCCCTTTCACATTTTTTAAATCAGCAATACTGTGCCAAATGACAAATTTTGTACACGTCTTTAAAGTTCATATTATACTTGCTTTGATTAAATTACTGTGTAAACCTATATATATATATATATTATATATATATATATAGCACTAATCTAGTAGGTATTTTTTTTTTACCTATACATAGGTATCAATTTGGCCAATAAAAATTTAACATGCATATTTTTTTATTGTAAAAAGTAAGAAAGAGAAAAAACATTAATGATACACGTTTTTT
>JXTB01000613.1:13732-68828 GCA_002914805.1 Parasponia andersonii | reverse complement strand
GAAAGAGAGAGAAATGAGGAGTTTAAGGGGGAAAGAGGCATATTTTCTCTTAGGTATTAGTAAGGGTATTTTCGTCCGTAAGCATATTTTTCAAATGTTTTTTAACTTGTGCATATGGGCCAAAATAAGGGTATTACGGAGTATATTTAACCTAATTTCCCTTGGATAAAGGGCAGAGCAGAGGGCAGTGTGACTAAATATTGCCGTGTACCTTTTTCCATTGGTCGGTGGTACTAGGATGAAGTGGTTTGTGATGTTCTGGAAATGGATACGTGTCATATTTTGCTTGGCAGACCTTGGCAATATGTTGTTAACACCACCCATCGTGGGAAAGACAATGTCTACGAGTTCCTGTGACAATCCAAAATGATCAAAATGCTCCCTATGGCCTCATCAAATGTTGCTGAGACTCAATCCAAAACAGGTCAACTTTTCACAGTCAATGGGCCTGAATTTAACCACTACCTTAAAAAATCTCAGCTTGTCATTGCTTTATTAGTTCAAGAAAACATTGTTGTTGACAAAGTAGTATCTCCCCCGTAGTGGCTGAACTATTAAAAAAGTATAGTGACCTTGCTCTATTAGAACTACCAGATTATTTACCTCTAATGTGTGATATACAACATCAGATAGACTTTATCCCAGGAGCTAGCTTACCCAATCTTGCCCATTACCGAATGGGTCTGAAAGAACATCAGATTTTGCACGAATAGGTTGATGATCTTTTGCACAAAGGGTTGATTCAGGTTAGCCTAAGCCCTTGTGTTGTTCCCGCCTTATTGACTCTAAAGAAAGATGGTTCATGGTGCATGTGTGTTGACAGTAGGTTGATTAATAAGATAACCATCAAGCATCGGTTCCCCATCCCTTGTTTGGAAGATATGTTGGACCGATTAGCTGGTTCTTAAGTTTTCTCCAAGCTGGTTACCATCATATTCGAATTCGACCCGACAATGAGTGGAAAACAACTTTTAAAACAAGGAAAGGTCTCTATGAGTGGTTGGTGATGCCGTTTGGCCTTAGTAATACTCCAAGCACTTTTATGCAGTTGATGAACCAAGTCTTTAAACCTTTTATCGGCAAGTACGTCGTGGTGTATTTTGACGACATCTTGATTTATAGCAAGAGTGTCCAAGAGCACCTCAACCAACTCTAACTTGTCTTTGAAGCCTTACACTCTAGTAAGTTGTTCTTAAACCTTAAGAAATGTGAGTTTATTGTTGACAAATTATTGCTATTTGCTTTCGAAGTAGGAGTTCATGGTATCCAAGTCGATGAGAATAAGATCATAGCCATCCATGATTGGCCTACCCCGCAAAGTGTTCATGATGTACACAGCTTCCATGGACTTGCCACCTTTTAGCGTAGATTTATAAGTGTTTTAGCAATATTGTAGCACCTATAACTGATTGTTTGAAGCAACACAAGTTTCGTTAGGGCCCTGAACAAGACCAAAGTTTTAAATTGATCAAAGAGAAATTGTGTAGCACTCTAGTCCTTGCTTTACCGGATTTTGATAAAGTTTTTGAAGTCGAGTGCGATGCCTCCATGTTAGGAATTAGGGTTGTTTTGATGCAAAAGCGAAAGGCAATTGAGTTTTTCACTGTGAAAAACTAAGTGAGGCGTGACAGAAATGGTCTACATATGAACAAGAGCTCTATGTAATTGTTCAAGCTTTACAACATTGGGAGCACTATCTCATACAAAATGAGTTTATCCTATATAGTGATCACCAAGCTTTAAAGTTTGTCAACTCTCAAAAGATGCTCAACTGCATGCATGCTCGCTGGGTACTGTTCCTCTAACATTTCACTTTTGTCTTCCGTTACTGCTCTGATTATCAAAACAAAGTGGCGGATACTCTTAGTTGCCGTAGCTCCCTCTTCAGTACATTGCATTCATCCATCTTGGGTTTTGACTCACTCACTGATCTTTATCCCACTGATGATGATTTTAGCACTATATGGACTTCGTGTACACATTGAGAGCATGCGGGTAACTACCAGATACAACAGGGTTATCTCTTCCATGGTACTCGACTTTGTATTCCCTGAACTTTCCTCCGTGAGCAGATTATCTGTGAGACTCATGGTAGTGGCCTTGCTACTCATTCTGGTCGTGATAAGACTATTGCTGCAATCGAAGACAAATATTTTTGGCCTCAACTACGACCTGAATTATCCCGCTTTGTGGAGCGTTGTTACCATTGTCAGGTCTCGAAAGGTCATAGTCAAAACACGGGTTTATATTCCCCACTTTCTATTCCTTCCCGCCACAGCTAGGCTCTTCGACTATGTCCTTGTTATTGTTGACCGTTTCTCCAAAATGTCTCACTTCATCCCGTGTCATCGCACCTTAAACGCCAGCATCGTGGCTTTTCTATTCTTCAGGGAGATTATTCGTTTACATGGCATTCCACGATCACTCACCTCTGTTCGTGATGTTAAATTTGTTAGCCATTTTTGGTGTGTTCTTTGGAAGCAGTTTGACACCACTCTTCAGTTGAGCAGTGCCTACCACCCTCAAACTGACGGCTAAACTGAAGTCGTCAACTGTACTCTTGGCAACATGATTCGTAGTACTGTGTTAGACAAACCAATGGAATGGGATTTTGCTCTTCCTCAAGCTGAATTCGCTTACAACAACACAGTTCATAACTACATTGGCCGATCCCCTTTTTCCATTATGTATACCAAGGTGCCCAATGTATTACTTGATCTTATGGCTATTCATAAACCCACAAGTACCAAAGCTGATTCTCTCACTGAAAACTTTGTCAAAATGCATCAAACCATCCATAACCAGTTGCAAGCCACGAATACTCGCTACAAAGCTGCTGCAGATACTTATCGTCGCCTGAAGCTCTTCTCTAAAGATGACCTTATCATGGTTCACCTGCGTCGTGAATGCTTCCCAGCTGGTACTTATAACAAACTCAACGCTCGAAAGTTTGGTCTATTTACAATTTAGAAGAAACTTGGTGACCACGCTTATGTCCTGGATTTACCATCTGATTGGTAAATTTCTCCTACCTTTAATGTTGCTGATCTCTTCGAGTATTTCCCACCCGATGCTGCTCCTATTCAACAAGCCTTACTGGAATCAAGCTCTTCAAAAGCAGAGGAGAGTTGATGTAGGAGAATTGTCGTGTGATTTTAGAATTGTCGTATGCTTTATTCTGGTTGTAGTTTCGGTTGTATTGTCATTTGTGCTAAATGATTTAAGACAGCTTGTCGTTTATTTTATTTCATTCCTTCGTCTTTAGTTTTGTCTGTATATGGCCAGAATATATAAATCTGGTGCGAAGAGATACAAAGAGGCAGTTTTTAAAAGATTAATAGATTGGTCTCTTAGAAATGTTCTAGAGGCTGGGCCTCATCTGTTCTCTTTAGAGAATTTTATTATCAAATCTTTACATTAGTATATCTCATAGATAAAATTTATATGGACTACTCATATTTTGCATATAAAATGTAAACTATAAAAGTGGGTACTTTTATAAGAAAAATTCAAAGGATATTTATGAAAATAAGTTTTTAAAACAGGTATTAAGCATAAATTTCTCGTTTTCTTGCTTAAATGGCTTTAGCTAGGTGTGATACCTTAATATACCATAGATAAGTGGTTGGTTTTTGTTTGATTTTATTTGATTATCACAAATTTTCTACAGATCTTGAAAAATGGTAAATATGTTTTCGACCTTAAAATATGGGATTTTCTGATTTGTGGGCTTGGGTTAGTTTTCTTCTCAAAGGGATAGTAATGGGTTTAATTTTCGGAGACAATACATTTCCTGCATTTGGTATACGGGATTGGGATTGAGATTGAATTGTAGCATCGAATTAGATTGATATGTATAGTGTGAAATTGGATTAGATTAGGATTTCGGATTATTAATATTATTATTATCTGGAGTCCACTTTCATTACCATGTGTAATAAATTAATTTTATTTAATTTAAATCTTAAAAAGATTAGAAAGTATTGTTAATATAAGACTCACTAATATTGGAATTTAGAAATGCACGTGGCTCTACTAATATTGAGCGCAAGATTAATAATCTCATATTTTTCAATGAGCTTAGTTATCTTATTCACATCATCACATGGAATTATCGTGGAACTGTTGATTGTTTATTACAATCCCAAATTGACATTAGATTTAAAATTTTGATAAATTATCCTCGTCTCAGTTTCAATCCCATATATTTAATAAGGTCTAACAAATTTTATCATATACTATATATACTAAGCCTGTATAAGCAGGTCATGGTTCATTTTTTTTTCTCCCAACCCCTTCTCCCCCCTCTTTATCTTTAGTTTTTTTTTTTATTGAGTTTGAATAAAATTAAATATTTTATTTGTGTAATAGGGGCATACTAGACACTTCATTCTTTCTTTCCTTAGGTTAATTTGGTGCTTTTACTTCAATAAAATAAAAACAATTGAAACATTTTTTTTTAATTTTTTGTCTACAAAACCGATTTTGGCAATTGGTGTGTGCATTATATATTATTGATGAAATTATTGCTTATTTATATTATCTCCAACTCACTAGGTTTTCACAATATATTTGCCCATATTTTCTACGACCAGTTTGAGATTCAGTCTCATTATTACTCTGGAGTTTTTTTCGTTCTATTTGACGTGTTTCAATTTTTATTTGGTGAAATAATAACAATCCATTAGCTTAAAGGTTCGTAGATTTAGTTACAAAATGCTATATTTTGTTTTCTATCCTTTTTCGTACACATCCAATTTGTATTGGTACTTTTTTAGGAACATATATATAGTGAATTGATTTTTCTCAGTTATTAAGGGATGATAATTGAAAAGATTGCTTTATTTATTTTTTTAACTTTCTGTTCTTTTATTTCACGATCCAATGGTCTTCTTAAGTTTTAGTTATTTATTGGAATTGCAAAATTTGTTCGAAGTTTATATGGTTGAGTGTTATTTGAGAACTTTGTTGTTTTCCATCGTTTGATCATTTTGTTGATGATTAAATGAAACTCTTTTTTTTTTTTTTTTTGTAATTGACATAAATCATAAGATCACATAATTGAATTTATGTTAAACCGTGTAATCACCTGCCTTAGTTCAAACCTTTTTTTTGGTAGTTTTGACATTTTTCTTCCTCCATTTTCATTGTTTTTTTTTTCTTTTATAGGTGCTTGCTTTAAATAAGCTACGCCAAAAAACGTTAAGTCTAAGCTACGTTATAAAGCATTAAGTCTGTTTTCAAAGCTTGGCAGTACTGATTATATTCATTATAATAAAAAATACCTTTCAAAGTACTTTTATGACGCCCCCAAAAATATCTTGATTCTAGGTACCGTAATAGGCACCATGGAAGAATAAGCGCCTTCATATCTTCTGAATACCAAAGTGCTCAAAATATACCTTGAGAGACTTACCAAGATACTTTTTAAGCTCTACCAAAGCACTCTTTGAATACCTTGGTATCCTAATGGACATTATTTTATTAAGACACTTCATAAGTGTCATGGTACATATTTCCTAGAAGTATTTTTAATATATTTATCTATACCCTCTAGAATTTTAAAAATATAATCCCAATCCATTACATGCAACAAATATTTCAAATAAAATGGTGTATAAATATAAATTTACATACTAACATTAAATAAAAATTACAAACTTAACAATATAATCATAGTCTATAATATAAAAATAAGTAAATAATAAGTAAATCAACGTATTAGAACTAATTAATATGATAATTTGATCATGTTCATATTCATATAGTCTGTAAACTAAGTATATACATTAGTTTTCTAAACCTAACTAATATGATTATCAAAACTACATGGTTTAAATGAACAAAGTCTAAGAACCTCAAATGAGAAATTGTATTAGTTCTTCGACCCACTTTTCAAAAAGTCCATTGATATCATTCTTTGTGCAGAAACTTTATCCATTATACTACAAATTCAAACACTTTATTTATTAGAAAATAATCAATCGAACTCTAAATTAAAAGAGAACTAATAAAACATACAAGTTACATACCATTGTGGTAAGTGATTTAAGATTGGCGTGTTCAATGATTTCTCTCGTAAATTTATATATGTAGAATCCGTATTCAACACTTGCTGATTGTGTTGGACACTATACATAAGATTTGAAAAAATAAGTAATTTTAATTAATCTTCTACTCAACAAGTATTATTTATTCAAGTTTAGTACCTTTACTTGCTTATAAACTAGACCATTTGGTCTTTCTTTCTTCATTTTTTCTATATTATATATGTTGAATACATTTTGAATTAAAAATGATTACCAAAATAAAAGATTAGCAACCATAATTAAAATACCTTAAACAACTAATATAACAAACTAGATTATACTTATTTTTGACATAGCCTCCTTATTTCAGACAAGTAATCAATCATATAAACACATATCAACACAAATAATGAACTCAAAGATTTACACAAAATTATAGTATTATCATTATATCATCACAATATACGATTTCTCGTAACAGATTTTCTCTAAGTTATACTTTCCCAAGTAAAAATATAAAACCATTGAAAATAATGACATAATCTAGGCCAAGAAAAAATTGAGACAATACACATTAAATTGCTAATATGTAAGTAATTTCTGTATTTTGAACTTCTACTAAAACTTATATATAAAAAGGATAAAAATAATTCAATATCTAAAATTCACACCACTTAAAATTTAAAAATTCAAAAACTTGAAATAAATACAAATGCAAAATACAATTTTTAATTAATAACAAATAAAATTAAAACCTACATTAACAATGCATATAAAAAAATTTCAAAAAAATTACAAACTAGGTCTCGAGTTAATTTATTCTCTAACTACCTAAAATATGAAATTACTTAAAATTGAGACAATATGCTTTCAAGCCCAAAATTTTGCAACTAAATGAACTTCGCACTTCAACTGAAGTATTTTTTTAAAAAATGGATATATTAACATCTATATTCTACAAGATAACAAACTATAATGATATAAATTCGGATTAATTCACACTAAAATAGAAAAAATATTGCCAAAATATGAAATTTATAATAAATAAACAACCAAATGAGCACTTACAAAAGTAGAAATTGTCAATACATAGCCAAGAAATTCCAATTTGACAAGTTAGGGTTCTAAATTAATACACATTCAAACATAACCTAAAACATGAAATTTATATAAATTAATAAGTCAAAACCATAGTTAAAACAATGAGTAAACTAATTTAAGTGACAAAAATGAGTTGGATTACTTCCCTCCTAAAAAAAAAGAGTATATGGAAGGTTAAGATTCTAAATTAATACATACTCATATCTATCCTAAAATATGAAATATTTACCAATTAATAGGTTAAAATCATAGTTAAAACAATGAACAATCTTAATTTAATGACAAAAATATGTTTAAAAGGTTAGAAATACACCTTTGGCTAGAAAATATGGTGTATTAGAGTATGAAGGCGTGGCTGGACTTAAAGAGAAAAACTATTCAGCAAGCATGAGAGAAAGAGCAAAATGCTCTCTAAAGTTTGCGATCTGGACTTTTATACACGGTTTTTGTCACGACGCTTTGTAGATGCCGTTATTTTATGTCACCTACCACAACACCTTTTAAGCATCATGGTTTAACAATATCTAGGCGCCATGATTATTTGGGCCTTTGCCACTATGGGTTCGTACATGTGCCATGGTAAGGGCCTTTTTTAGTAGTGATTATTCATAAATAAATAGTTCAATAACTCAATTTTTTGTTTCTCTGTTGAAAGGATATCTCCCTCCAAAACCAAATTTAAGTGAGTAATGAATTAAAGCGAAGTTATTTCTCTGTTTTCAAAACTTTTCTTTTTCAATTAGATATTTTTATTCACCCTTTTAAAGCTTATAGTTCCTATAACTTCCATTTGAAAATTGAAGCTTAATAATTACATAAGTCTCAAAAACCTATACAAAACCAGTTCTTTTGTTTTCTTTCTCCTTATTTCTTAATGTCTTAAGAAAATGATAGATTTAAACATAATAAGTCGATTAATCATTGGTAAGCTTAGTCTAATATGGTTGGACTATCCTCATTATATGGACATAATATTTATTTGAGTTAAGTTAACATAAATAGTACGCAATTTTAGACATTACCAAATAAAAAGGATTTGGATACAATTTCTTGTCGTTTTCTCTTGGTTTTTCTGAGATACGAGATTACACTTTGATTTACGTTCTTGTGATTTTTTTGGTTGTTTCAATTGCGATAACATTAAACAAACTGCAAATTGTTTGCTTAAACAAATTACTTCTATGTTCAATAGCTCAGTTCACGCTTGAGAATAAAAGATATTATAAGGAAGCTTATAGGATAGCATAATGTTACAGGTTAATGGCACAATTGTCCTTAACCTATTATTATTTTGGCATATTGGTTTTCAGTTTTTTTTTTTTTTTGGTATTCAAGTACCTAATGTTTCTCTTTTTGGTACCGTTAGTCCTTCTGGTATATTATATCTAAGATTCTGTTGAAATTCATTTGAATAAGAAAAATTTTGCACAATTGATCTCAATTTTTCCATTGTTTAACAATTTGGTCCCTATTTTTTTGTACTCTTATTTCCGATTAACAATATTACATCTACCAATCTTTTGGAAAATTAAAATTCTAAAAAATTAATTTTTCGAAAAATTAACAGATGTAATAACATAAAAAAATAAACATTTAATGGAAAACTATAAAATGTTCCAGACTTATTTGCTATAAATAGTTAATTAATTTTTTAGAATAACCATTCATAATTACGAGAATATTTAATAGATATAATAAATTTTCAGTTAAATTTGACTAGTATAAAGTGTATATATGATTTTTTTTTTAGTTTTAAAAATGGTAAGATAATTATTTTTTGTTCGTAAAATTACTATAGTGTAATTTTGTTCATAAAGTTATTATAGTTTGATATAAATTAATGTTTATTAGTATAATATTTTTTTTTGAATTTAGTTTTTAAATGAACTGTTTGTTTTATATCCGTCTTTGAATTTTAATTTTTTAAAAGATTAGTAGACGCAATATTGTTATTCGGAAATATGAATACAAAAAAAAAATTAGGGACTAAATTGTTAAACAATTATAAAATTGAGATCAATGGTACAAAATTTCTCTCATTCAAATAAATTTTAATGGAATCTTAGATGAAATATGCCAAGAAGATCAATAATGCCAACAAAAAAGAAATGTTTAATACTTAAATATCACAAAAAAAAAGGTTGAAGATCAACATGTCAAAATGGTAATAGGTTGAGAATTAATGATGTCACCATAATTTTATGATTTATTATGTTTATATTTGATATAATAAATACATAAATTGGAAAGCAATACAAGTAATAGTCAAGACTCCAGAATTAAAATTTTTATTTACCATAAACCAAGCACGTGCTTTCTTACTAGTTTTTAAGAAAGCAACAAACAAACACAAATCTCAATGCCTTGGGTCAAGGCACTTAATCGGTACACTATGCATGCTTTCTTACAAGATAAAGCCTTCTACTTTATTTGGTCGGTGAATAGAATAGGAATGAGAACGAGAATTGCAACGAATTGGAGGAACGAGAATAAAAATGGTATTTTATTGTTTGATTGATTTAGTAAAATAAAATTAAATAAATATTATATTGATCAAAATATTTTTATATTTAGATATCTTAATAAGATAAAAAGAAAAAGTGTGAAATTGTGATTACACATATTTTTGATGAAATAACAATTCTACCAAATGGTAGAACTTTGATTCCATTAAAAATATAATTCTTTTGTTTAAATGTCAAATCAGACAATAAAATTAGAATGGTAATCTCATTCCAAAGGTGATTCTACTATATCAAACATGCTATTAAGTGCAATTAGAATGCAGGAATATTTAGTCTCTCATCGAACACAAATGAAGACATTTCCATCATTTCCTCTAAAATCCTTTTTCCTTTGATCTTTTTCAACTAGTCCTCATTTTGGGCCAACAATGAAATTATATGATTATTTTTTATATAAAAAATAATCTGATAATTATACTATTTGATTATAAAATTTCCTACTACAATTCCTCCAATTTGAAAAGTATTAAAAGTTGATTAAATTGATAATTTTAAATTTATTGCTTAATCCATTTCTTCCTAAAATCATTTAAATCAAACAACCATCTTATCTATACCCGTTCACGAGTACCCCTGCATTAGAAGTGGCAAAACGGGCTAGGCCAAATAGACTGACTCGGCCCAACCTGCATTAGAATGGGATGCGGGCCAGCTCAACTCTAAGAGTAGGGTTGGACTTGACCTAAATATCTAAGCTCAGTCTGCCAATTTTTTTAAATAAATTTAAATATAAAACTTTTTCCAATATTTATAAGTATACATTTTCACGCTTTCAAATTTTAATCTAATTCTAAATAAGTTTTAAAAAATTTTTATTTTAAACCTTCAACTATTCAACTTATATACCTTTTAGTTTTAGCTTGTTTAATTATTTATAAATTTTATCAATAGAAAAAAAAACACAATATATTATTTATTTTGTTATAAATTTTATTTTTAAATTTCTAATATTTTTAACTAATTATAAAAATAAAAATCTTATTTTTTTAAAATTTTTAATTTTTTTTAATTTGGCCGGGACGGGCCTACGGCCAACCGAGGCCAACCCATCCATTTTGCCATCTCTATACCTGCATCTCTCGTTCCCCTTCTTCCCAAACACAAAACCCGTCCATTAACCCCCTGCACCTCTCTCTCATTCCCCCTTCCCAAATACAGTCAAGGAAACGACATGTCCTTATTGTTATCTTTACCTTCGGAAACAAAGGACAATACCCTTGTAGTGCTCGTCTTTCTCTAAATTGGTGAACGACATGTCGTTCGTGCTAGAGAATGCAGTACAGCAAACAATAACATGCGTTTCGCCTGTCCTTTGCAATTGGGAACCGAGAGCATGATGGCAGACCCATCATCATCATCATCATCATCATCATCATCTCCATCTCCGTCCGCGACTCAAAACCAGAGTTCGCCGTCGCCGGCGACCACCATAACGGATGTGAATGTGGACTCGCTGTCTCAGTGTGCCAGCTACCTCAGCCTCCAGGACCTCTCCAATATGGCCATGACCTGTAGCTATTTCAAAAAGGTCGCCTATTCCGACTCCGTCTGGCTCCGCTGGTTCAGGTTCCCAATTCTCACACTTTTTGACACACTTCTCTTATCTCTTCTGTGTATTGATTGGGATTCCCTGAATATTTTGAGTTTTTTTGGGAATGGGTTCAAAGCTTAGGTTGCTTTAGCTTTGAATCCATGCTTTGAAGTTATTGGTTGGAGTATTTTACTACATTTTTGGTCTTTTAAGTTTAATTGAGGCAGACCCACAATGGGTTTTCCATTTTGTCTGAAATTTTGTTCAAATTTCATTGCGGGTAATACAGGCATTCTGTTCCATAGATTCAAACCCTCAGTAGTTGCTTCTACTTGTAGAGATTATTGTTTTATAGAAAAGTTTTTTGTTTTGAAAAACAGAGTGCTGTTTTTTTTTTTTTTAGTTGCAATGCCAACATCCCTAAGTTTCTTCATACCATTTTATATTGTGTTTTGGAATTCATTTGTTTAGGGAACACTGGCAGCGAGAAATTCCCTCAACTTCTTCGCTCATATCGGGAGTCCGGGAAGCATATCTAGCAAGGCGAACAGCAGTGCAGCAATTTAAGTTTATTGATCCGATTGGTTTTGACTTCTTTACTGAAGCAAAACCTGTCGATCATATACTGCTTGACAAAGATAATATTATCTTTTCACAGGTACTGAGTTATGTTTTTGCTGTCTTTTTTGTTTGGTTGATGCTTCTAGATTAAAGGGCTTTAGGATACTCTTAAGAAACAATTTGTCTTTGATATTTCTTACTAATTGAGCATTCATAACCTTGTTTTTTATTTACTGTGACATTGTTGCTGTGCTATGACTTAGGGTCCATTGGTAAAAATGGCGGAGATTGATGGCTTTTTACACTCAAAAGGTTCCATTGTCACACTAAGTGGTCACAATGCCAGAATAACTTGTATGAGGTCTGCATTTTACATGGGTTTTCTAGCTCTTCTTTTTTCCTTAATTCCCATGGATCCTTTGTGTTGTGGTTGTGAGTTTCTTGTCTCTCTAAAAATAGACGTTTCTTGTTGCCTTCCTTATGTTCCTTAAAAGCCAACAGTGTCGGAAATTTAAAATCTTGGCATCCTTTTTTTTTTTTTTTTGTAAGAAATTTTTTTTCTTAGGCTGTTTTTGAAGTTCCATTAGTGAAATGAGATAGTTTTAAAGACTAAATTTTGGTTTAATATTTTAACTACTATGGAAACTGCAGGTTGTTTTCCCTGAATGAAACATCTCTACTGCGAAGAGAATGCCAGAGAAATGATAATATTTTGGTAACTTCAAGCTGTGATCATTCCATTCGTCTGTGGTGGAAGGTATTACAAGAAATGGAAATTTTTGAACTTTTGCTCTTAAGAATCTGCTTTTATATACTGCAATCATTTATGTTAATTTTTTGTTTTATAGTAACACAAAACCAACAATTCATGCACTTAATTTGTCTCTATTCTTGGTCACTTTAGAAAAGATATAGAATGGTTTGTAACTGAAAAATGTATGAATTCCATGCTTCCATTGTAGGGTTCATGCCAAAAATGTTTCAGAGGTCACAATGGCCCAGTTTCTGCACTCTCAGATAAGTTGTTGGGTGATGGTGTGGGGAAAGTTTTGGCCAGTGGAGGGGAAGATGGCACAGTTCGCCTTTGGTCACTTAGCTCTAGTGGCAAACGTGGTCAGCATGCTTTGAAGGCTACATTATGCGGGCATGAAAAATCCATAAAATTGATGTCTGTGGCTGGGTAAGAGTTAGTTTGTTTAGTAGTTTCAATGCACTCAGTGTTCAAATTTCTAAACTATCAGTTATAATATCTCAAATGCCTGCATATAGTGCTCCGCCATTGCTCTGTTTTAACTCTATTCTCTGGCAACACTGACTGGTGTCTGTCTCCCCCCCTCCCTTTCCCTGCTCCTTCCATCAGGCACAAAGCCTCTCTTTTGGCGACTATTTCAAAAGATTCTAAGGTATGCCAAGTTACTCTTTCTACAGTCCAGTTTTGTGATTCTGCTAGGATTTTACCTCAGCATCTCCATGAGGTTTTAAATTTAACAGGACCTTGCAAATGAAACAATTCTAGCTTTAGCTCATAATTTCTCACTGAAGTATGTCTAATCCCTGTAATATGACCTTTGTGGCGTTAGTTGTTGGAAAAGTGTATTTCTCACATCTCTCTGCACATTGCATATGTGTAAACGATTATTTACTTTGCAGATCCCATTTTGTTCGATTTCTCTTTATTCTTAACTTTTGGTGGCTTTTGGTTGCTAAACAAAGATGGAAAAGGAATGAGAATGGTAATAGGAATGGAATGGAAAAAAAAATTGATTGAGTTGTTTGATTGATATGTTGGAATCAATGCTTGAATGAGGATTACTATGTTTAGTTTATTATGGAATGGGATAGATAGAAGTAACATTATATAGACCAAAATACCCTTGCTATTAGAAAATTGGTACAAAAATTGATTCATTTATTTATTTATGTATTTTTTGCATTAGAAAAGTCTTTTTTTTTAAAAAATAAAAATTTTAAAGATAGAATAACACATCAAATCGTATACGGTTTGATGTGTTATATAGGATTTCAGAAAATAGCACATCAAACCGTATACAATTTGATGTATTTTATAGGATTTCAGAAAATAATACATCAAATTGCACGGTTCGATAATTTTATAATTATTTTAAATAAAAATATTTTTTATTTTGTGAGAAATTAATATTACTCTTCATATTTTGTATAATATTAATTTATTACAAAATAAGGGTAATTTGGGGCATATGTGAGTTGGGTTGGAATGGATTGGGCTTTCAACTCATTTGATTTAGGAATCCTACTTCATTTAAGTAGATGAATGATAATTACTATAGGAATTGGCTTTTAAGTCTCAAAACTCAAACCAAACAATTGAATTGGCTTTTTTAAGGAATGAGAATTCCAAACGCCAGTTCTTGTATTACTTGGGGTGATTATCATAGTAAGGAACAGATGCTAAGGGGTCTGCAGCCCATGTCTAAAGTTGTTTTCACCTTATAATAGGGTTTGGCGGTGATTTTAAGTTCTTTTCTTTCGATTAGTGTAGAGTACGCTTGTTATTTGCAAGTTTGTCCAAGTACAATGGACAAAATGCATTAAAAGGGTATTATGTCATTTTTGTAAATCTTAATGGGACTGAGATGCCTGCATCTACAAGGTGAGGATTTGGGATATAACCGCATCATCAGCCTTTCGTTCATCTTGCTGTGTGGGAATGACTTCTACTCCTGGCGTGCCTCTAAGCATGAAGTGTCACGAAGCACTGCTATATATTGCTGCTGGTTCCTCTGTTGTTGTAATTGATTTGAGAACAATGCAGAAAGTTCTTACGGCAGCGATTCATCAATCAAAGCTGTACTCATTTGAGGCCTTGTCTTCAAAATCCTTAATCTGTACAGGGAGCAATGGCAGGTGAGTAAGAAAAAAGCGAAAAACTTAGTCCATTTACATCCTGCATCATTTCAAGTGATTGTTCTTTGTCAGTCTTTTAGTAGGTTTTGAGATTATTAAATCCGATATACTGCATAGAACAATAATAAAGTCCTTAATGCTGCAGAGCAATGCTTTGGGATATGAGGAGAAACCAGGAGACGCTAAAACCAGAACCAATAGCTGAGTTGGATGGACACACAGGGCCAGTGACTTACTTGCACATGGATCCATACAAAATAGTTACGGCAGGCCCAGAGGATGTTCACATAAACATTTGGGAGGCAGATACTGGAACACAAACTAATTCCTTGATATGTGAATTTCCTGAGGAACCAAGTACCTCTCCTGGTTGTTCTGCCCTGGCCGTGGATGG
The DNA here is from genome assembly GCA_002914805.1 of Parasponia andersonii. Lineage (NCBI taxonomy): Eukaryota > Viridiplantae > Streptophyta > Magnoliopsida > Rosales > Cannabaceae > Trema > Trema andersonii. The sequence goes on along the minus strand of JXTB01000613.1, from coordinate 53,801 downwards.
ATGTCGTATTGTAACAGCTAGCTATGGTCAAGAACGTGGACTTGTACGCTTTAGGGACTTCTTTCATGCTTCTTGCCCTGTTTTCCAACGTGAAGGTGATCATGTTTCAAAATTTTGGGATTCACTGTCTTATAGTGATAGTGATACTGAATACTGAAGCTGAGGAAGTAGCCGACTGAATTCAGTTGTATATTCTGTTTAATATCTATTATGTTTTAGAGTTATCAATGAATCTTTCCTTTTTCGTTGTTTCACTATGGGGGTTCGCTTATTCGTTTGTCTGCTTTGCAAATAGGAGATTGGGGTAACAGAGCAAAAAATGCTGCTGATCTATACTGTTTAGTGGTTAAAAAGGGGTTCAATTTATTGTTACATTCTTACGAAATTATAGAAAAAGGACTCTTTCACTCTTGTAGAAGAAGAAAAAACAAGTACCATTTACTATGATTAGATTTCGAATTTCCTCCTCAATTCAGCTTTGTTAAAATCATGCTCCTCCCTAATCAATTCAAAATCTAACATTACATTTTGGAAAATCAAAATCTAACATTACATTTTTAGAAAATACTAAACATCATAACAAGATATTTTATCAAAATAATTCGAATGATGTCACTGGATAATGAGTGGATTGCAAATGACTTGTATTAATTATTAATATCACATTATTAAAGTTATTTTTTTATACGATAGCGTGTTAAAGGTGTATAGCATTACACTTACATTTTTATTTTGGCCGGACAAGGAACATTTTAGTCTTTTTAGATACAAGGCTACCTTGTTTACCAAATTTGGTTGTCACTGGTTAGTGTAATATGTACATATTTTTTTTTTTTTTAAAAAAATAAAAGTGATTAATGGGAATGGGAATGGGAATGGGTGTTTCTCAAATCAAAAGTAGAAATATGTAGCTCTGATTTTTTATTTTTACTTTTTTGAGCTGCTGAGATGTATAGACTCTGTTCTGACTCGTGCTAACTCAAGCAATTACTTGTATCGCCCAAAAGGCTAGCTCCAACGAGGCCCGAGTTCAATACAGGTTTCATTAGTCTCACTCTCCTCTCTCATCTCAGAAGTCAATACCCAAAGCTCTGACTCTACCCGTTAATCGTCAACCCCCAAACCGGCACCGGCGAAAATGGCCGGAACCGCCACCACCACCACCACCACCACCCTGCTCCTCTTGACGATCACCGCCAGCCTCGTTATCAGCTCCAGCTCGGCCCCAATCATAGGGCTAGATTCCTTCCTCTCGCAGCAATCGCGTCTCGACCCACAAGCCACAAACGACTCGTACCTCTCTCTCTCCTCTTCCCTCAAGAAGTCTCTCTCTTACTCCACCCCTCTCTCCCACAAAACCCACACCCTCATCTCCTCCCTCCTTTCCCTCTCCGTCTCCATCTCCCTCCATGTCCGCCTCGTGGGCAACTCCTTTCCGTCCTCCTCATCTTCCCACCTCGACTCCTTCCTCTCCGCCTCACAGCCCTCCAACCATTTCCACGTTATCACCCCTTTCGACCAGCTCCTCCACCGCCTCGCCGTCAAGCACTCGCTGCACCTCGATGTTTCCCACTCGCCCTCTTTGGCTTCCCAACTTTCTCAGGCGCTTCAGTCTGAGATCGACAAGACCCCTTCGAGCCTCCGGTCGCCTCTGCTCTCGGTTCCTTACTCTTCCATTGACCAGATCATCAAGCAGGACTTCGAGAAAGATAAGCCCGTTCATGGGGTTTACTTGTATTTTCTTGATTTGGATCCTCAGGCAAAGCCTTATGCGTATAGCTATGGATATGGGGATTCCTCCCCTGCTTTTTCCAGGTGTTTGGGGAGTGTTTGGACTGGGAAAGAGAGGTATATCTGGATTGATTTGGGTGCCGGGCCGGTTGATTATGGGCCGGCGTTATCGGGAGATGGGGTTCTTCCGAGAGGCGAGTTTCATCCCTTGGCGGCGTTGCACGGGAGGCCCAAGTCGCAGAAGGCGTTGCTTGCGAACTTGGCGTCTTTGGTTTGGAGCGCTTACCAGGTTCTTCTTGTTCCTTCTTTGAGAATTCCTGTCCCTTTTGAGAATTCGTTGATAGTTCAGTTCATACATATTTATAGTAATCAGAATGGTGATCCGAGTGGTTTGGATTGGAAAGCGATTGAGAGAACATTTATGGATGAAGTTAATGATAATGGGTTGTTGTTGGCTGATCAGTCTTTGAGATTTAAGACCTATAAAGTGAATTATGCTGAGTGTCCTATTTGTTCGTTTGCCATTGCTCGCTCTACGAATTCATTCACATCAAGGTTCCTCTTTGATAACTATACTTTGATTGTGAACGAGTACTTGGACTCGAAGCGCCTGCATCATATATTATCAGACTCGGCTGAGGAGTTAAGGAGACTGGCAGCAATCCCAGAAGAGGATTTTGGGAGAGTTCTTCCGGTATACGTGTTCGATTTGGACTTCCATTCGAACTTGTTGCTCGATCGTTATCACCAGTCTGTTGCGTTCAAGGATATGGTTGTTGCTGTAAGGACAAAGAACACACAGACAGTGAGTGAATATAGCTGTAATGGTCGTCATGTGTTTATGCAGGCGCGGGAGCTTGAGCGACCACTTGTTGGTTCGATACTACAGAGCATGTGGGGAGTTTCACCAACCCATTTGTTATGGAGCCCTAGGCACAATACTACTTTGGTGGATTATACATGGAGTATTGGACAGACTCCATTTGGTCCATTCTCTGAGATTTCGTCATTATCTTTTGTGCAGAAAGATGCTGCCCGGAGGAATGTTCTTTTGACGTCCTTGAATTATACCATAACAAGTGCTATTGACGTTCTTGAATCCATAGCTGCTCATGGTGGGGAGAGAAAACTTCTGAAACGTAATCAACATGTGGAGTTCATACAAAGATGGAACTTGTTGAAGTTCAAGCTGGATAAGGCAGTCTCGGCATTGTCTCATTTGGATTTTGAGATGGCTTTGTATTTTCTGAGGTCTTCAGATCATGATTTGTATGGCATCCACTCTCTTGTCTATAATGCCTCCCAGGAATTGGAGGCATCACTTGTTTGCTTCAAGGATCCACCGTTTCCGTGGGTTTCAGTTTTCTTGTCCATGGGAAGTTTCTTTATTCTCTTTTATCTTTATGCAAAAAGAGACAAGCTTTTCAGAAATAAGAGAAAGCAATTTTGAAGAAGGTTTAGAGGAGCTGAAGTTTGTATCATTTGGAGACAATTATAGAACACATGTATTTCTGTAAGAAATCTAAGCCTGAGGTTAGAAACTAGAATTCACTTTGCTCAAATATTTCCGTTGGCGTGAGCTGTTTTGTTCTGTTAATCAATTGTTTGACCAGATCTTGATATTTGCTAATTTCATCATGTGAAGTCATTGCTTAACCTTAAAAGTGAAATCTCAACAAAATGCAGCTTGGTGGAATTTCAATGGTGTGTGATGCTTTTCTTCTGCCTCTGATTAAAATTACTTACATGGCTAACTTATGTGCTTTTTATCTATTTTTCCGTGAATAATGTGAGTTCTTTGATAATGGGGAGTTTTCCCTGCGGCTGATGTCGTTGGGAATGAAATGAACTATTGTCCTAAAATCCACCGCGGGACAGACTGATTTTACAATGAAATATTCATAAATTCATAATTTTAGGTCAATATGATGAGGAACATTATCTGATACGTATATTCAAATGCTAGTTTAAGGTTTAGGCTATGTTCACTATACCGTAATGGACCGTAATGAAAATCAGAGAGGAATGGTTTCCTTTTACTTATTCGTAATGGACCTTAATGGAAATCAGAGTAAGGAAATGATTTCCTTTTCCTATCCATTCTCGGTTATACTGGCACATTAATAAAACAAATTTTGGTAAATACCTCACAGACTAAATTACATTGGGAATGAATAACTCAAGTTTTGATTCTTCTCACTCTTCTTCAAAATTTACTGTTCTTTTCATTTGGATTAGTAAACACACCTTGGTGTCTACGGATTCAATATCTTGATGGTCGATGCATTGCCAAAAGGTTTTTGGTTTTGTTTTTCCTCCTTTCAGTGGGGATGATTTCTTGATGTACGAATTTCTGGTGCAACTTGGTGTAGTAAATAGATATTTGTATTTTACGCACACAAATGCAATGATTGTGATTAAATGCCTTGGTTAGAACCTGGTTTTTGTAGACTTGATGTGGAGTGTTTAACTTGTACATTGTTACAGTTTCAGAACCTGATTTTGCGGATTTGATACGTGCGGGGTGCATAGGTACGAAGTCGAGATTTGATAGCTTATGTATGGGTGTTCTGTTTTCCTCTGTAAAGCATAGGTAGTTGAAGATGACCCTTTTCAGTTGTTCAACTTCGTGACGCAAATCCAAGATCAATGTATCATAGTTGGTCCCTTGTCTGTTTATACGACCCTGCCAATGCTGCTATCAATCATTAAAGGAAGTTCCTCCACACTGTCTCATGCTTTAGAAGACACTGTTGTGTGGTTCTCTTTTATGAAAAACGCCCAACAAAAACTCTTTTTACTAGTTGCATAAATGTTTAAGTTGTTAACTACCAAAATGTCACTTATTTGGTTAAGACGTTCGTGTTGCCAACTGCCAACTCTCAAACTCGTTGGTTTCCAGAATCAACACTGCAATTCTTAGCATAAAGCCATATACTCTCACAAGTTATTACCGATGAAGAATCTGCCATCTCAATCATTGCATACTAACGCAACGAGCCTTCTTAGCAACCTTCTACTGTGAATCTCTATTCAGTCTTTCAAAGAAAGAAGCTAAAGAAAAACTACTTTTTCTTTATATTTGGCAGACGGTACAAGGTGAAACTATCGTATGGTAATTTTCCATTGAAATGGATTACTTTAGTAATCAAGAAAGTCTGTGTTACAAAAAGTTTACATAATTTAATTTAGAATTTAANCCCCCCCCCCCCCCCCTTTTTTTTCCTTGGAAAATGGGAACCTTGAATATTTGACAAGTTCAACTCCACAATGCTTAGCTATGATCACTCAAAACGAAATGGAGCTCCTTTTCTTCTTCCAGCTGTATGCTCTCCGATCTGTTGGAACCGCAAACGAATGGGATATCAGTGATTCCATCGAAGAAGAATCCACCATACTCATCATCATCACTGCAGCCCCCCTGCAACTGGTTCTTTGGCTCGTCCCCATCCGTTTCGTCCTCTGAGACGTTCGAGTTCTTCTCCACTAATTCTCTGAATATTGAAGACCGGAGGAGGAGGCCGAGTGCAGTAGGAGAAGACGACTTGCAGGCAGTACTGCCTATAAGAGGGCTTTTGCTTTGGAAAACTACTTGTTGCTTTGGAGGAGTGGGAGAGTACTTATTCAAGTAATCATTATCAGAGGTCATGAAAGGATTGGGGTTAGAAAACTGATCCTGATCTGTTGGTGCACCATAGTTGGCCGTGGATCGAAGCGTTTGAGGCTCCGTCACTACCTCAGGCAATGATTCTAGACCGGTGACCAGGTTGCCGGCCGCTTCAGGCTTTAACCACCTTATGTAAGTGCTCAAGTCGAAGTTGGTCACGGCATTGATCCCTCTGTACTCTATTGCTGCTATGTCATAAGCACGAGCTGCTTCTTCTTGAGTACCTTTGATCAATGAAATAATATGTACTTAAACGAAATATTCCACTTTAGAAAAATATCATGGATCAACTATGAAGATGTATATAACAACTTACTGTAAGTGCCAAGGTAGAGGTATTTGTTTCCAAAAACTCTTCCTATTCTTGCTTCCCATCTGCCGTTGTGATGGTGCCTGCATATATATAACAATCACCCATTCTTTAGAGACTCGTCCGATATTGAATAATACTCAAATGTTTAGACATATTAAAATTAGTAATGATCATGATCAAGATATGGGCAGAGACTATCGATCATCACCTTGCGACTCCCCTGTACTTGGATACACCTCTTGAAAAGCCACTGCTCTTTCTGCAACAAGAAGAGAATGGATGACGTTATTAAGAAAATTGGTCAAAACTTGATCAGCGTATTAAGCTATTCATGTAACAAGATGATCTATATTCCTACTAAATACCTTCTTAAAGAGGCCAAATACTCCTCTTTGGTCACAGTTTGCATTATCTCAATCTCCTTTTCATAATCTGATATCTGTAAACAGCATCAGATTTGAAGCATGTCAAATTAAATTTTTCTTGCATATAATTTGGGCTTCTAAATGGATTTTAAAGCGCATATTTACCGGGAAATTGGTGAAAGTCGATGTCCCCCAGTACTTGAGTGCAGCTAAATCATATGCTCTTGCTGCAGATTCTTCTTCATCATAAGCTCCTGAGATACAAGAGAAATCTGTGTGAACCTACCCTTTATTATTTCTCAGGATCAATAAAATCAAACAAATGATCTGAACAAAAGGGGTTCTCAACTTGTTACTGAAATAAGAAGTCAAATACTCACCAAGGTAAACTGCTCAGCCCCGATCATAAAAACATCAAATCCACAGCGCGATACGATGAGAGGACATAAATTCGAACAAGTCATCATTAGTCAGTATGCAGTTGAGAAAATAAATTTACAAAACATAATCTAAAAGGATTGACTCATGAATCAGTAAAATTAAGAACAATAAGATATTGTTTGTCTACCTTGTTTTCCTTTCTTCTTCTGAGTTACATTCCAAGAGAGCTTATCCCACAAGTGAGCTTCATAGCGACCCGTCCATCTATGTCTGTTCATATAGTATGGCTAAACAAATCAGATCACTTACAATATTCATTAATTAGATTAAAAAATCTCTTTTCAATCTGCTAAGTTAACAATCATGAAAACCAAAAGAATAATTGCTCAAGTAAACATGGACACCTGCTAACGCCGCGATATTTCGAGCTTCTCTTGACAGTGGTGGCAGGTGAAGTTTGATCATCAGCTTGAGCTTGCTGCTGAGTGCTCTGCTTATTATCATCACAGCTAACCTCAGTTGGAATATCTCTTCTTCGTCTCTTAACACACCTTATGGCTGATTGAGCGTCACCATCTGCCATGTTAAGCCGGCGCCTTCTAGTGCTACTATTCTGATCCTCGTTCTTTACCATCATCAGTTCCATAATCTTTATTAATCACCTTCAAAATTAGCTCTTTTATCCTCCTTCTTTCTTCTTTTTTCTGTGGTCTTCCTTGGTTTGCTTGACCTGGTGATTATAGCTTATATATATGTGTAGATCACATGGTATAGGTACGTGCTTATGGTTTTGGCTCCATACTGTGTTCTCTTTTTGTTTTTACAACTGTTATTTGACTAAATGACAAGTCTGACGATGATTACGGGGCAATATATAGGACAGAATTTCAATGTCCATACTCTATATTCCACCCCAGATTAAACTTCAAGACTTCCCCTGGTTTCATTTCACAGTTTCAATATTGGAATATTTTGTCCTTTCACATGGCCGGCCAATTGGGTCCTTAATTATATATTTGGTGTTACGTAAGGTTGAAGGGTTCTGCAATCTTAATTAACAGAAGTCTTTTTGGGGCAATTCATGAGTCAATGAAAGTGGGATTAACCTCTTCAAAGTCCAATTCATAGACAAGTTGCATGTAGATATGTTTAACTACGAGTGTGGTAGCTTTGTGTTACGTGTGTCAAGTGGCTAGGAGGTGTTAGGTTTGAGCTAGGGTTATATTGTCACGCTCTTATCACCCCCAGAGTGCCTCCTAAATTTGTCCCTTGTACGCTAGACACTCTGTAAGGTTTCAGTGGGGGACCACCTGCTCCCTGAGGTGGTTGCGGGCTATTATAAATGTTAACACCTGACAAAGAGCTGGCTATCTCTTGTCGCTCTGTTAACTAGTTTGTTCAAATGAACAAAACTATATATGATTAGATCATTGGAAAAGAAGAATACAATATACATCGCTAATTGTCACATGATTATGTATGAGAAGTTCTTTTCCATGTAATAGTATTAGCATATTGTCGAATGTGTATTTCACCACTATAAGTCTTCTGCTTGCTCTACATTAATACGTTCTTCAAATATGTTAATATAGTTCATCTATCACGGATCAATAGCAAAATTTTTACAGTGTCTCATGCATGGATGATGGATCAACTAAACAAAGCAGATATCAACCCGAGCTGAGAATATTAATTATGACTGCACTGAAACAAAGAAAGAAGTGTTAAAATATGTGATAATTAACACACACAGACACACACACATGGTTTTGAATTTTTGGTAATTGAAGTGGACGAGTTTCATGCAAAACAAACCATGATAGTTTGCAGAAGTTGCACAAGAATTCTCCAGAAGCTAGCTTTTGGCATGTACTACTTCTAAATTTGTTATTACTTGGTTGGACTTAAAAGAGAAAAGGAACACAAAATGTTTGTCAACGGACAGTAAGGCGACGGTGAAACTTATTGTTTGTATTAGGCTTAATCAGCATATTTGTTACCTTCTTAGTTTTCATCGTCGTATTTTGGCTTTGTTAGCAATTTTAATAATCTGAAATGATTATGATGTTAGGAGGCTGGAGTTTGTTCCCCACACGGAGCTCTATACATAACGATGTTCTCTATGAGAATGAGAATATTCTAAGTTTTCTTATATTATGACATTCTTGCGCTTATTATACTATAATATTCATTTTTTTTTTCCTTTTTTGGTATGAAATTGGTTAAGGAGGTAGACTGATCCCTTGATACTTTTTTTGGCTTGAATCTCCTTACTCCTTATTCCCTCCCTACTTACCCCAAGAGAGTGGAGGAGAGAGGAGAGAGACTTGAAAGAGTAAGCAAGTCAACACAATTATAATTACAGTTATTATTAATTTAGTATTATTTTAGGAAGGGTTAATTACACTTTTATATCTTATATTTTATATTTAACAGATTATTCGGTTTATATAATGTTTTTGTTATTATCAATATTAACTTTAAAATTTATAACAAATTTATATCTTTTATATATAGTCAAACACTAATTTTAACCACTTAGTTTACCAAAATAACATTTTAACTTTAAACATAATATCTAAAAAGAAATTCAAATTTAAAGCTTACTTAAAATTAATAACTAAAGCTACATACTAAAATAAATAATATGTTTTTTCATTTTTTTAAATTAACTTGTTAATATTTATTATTTTTTAAATTAACATCTTAATATTTGTTATTTAATTAGTAACTTTGAATAGTTTTAAATTAAATTAATTTTGAATACGTCTTTAAAATTTGAAAATGGTATTTTGGTAAGCCAAATATTTAAAATTAGTGTTTGACCTAAAGATGGTATATATTTAACATAAGGTTTAAATTTAAAAGTCAATATTGATAATAACCAAGTCAAAATTTGAACTTTAAATATTTTTAAATTAAATTAATTTTGAATACATGTCTTTAAAAATTGAAAATGGTATTTTAGTAAATCAAATGGTCAAAATTGGTGTTTGGCCCAAAGATGGTATATATTTATTATAAGATTTAAACTTAAAAGTCAATATTGATAATAACCAAAACACAATATATAAATTGAATAAATAGTCAAAATGCAAGGTATAAAAATCTAAGTATCTTTTTTATGAAAAACAACTATAATAAATTTCTGTAACAGAAAAGGAAAATACAATAATAGATATGTGCAAGAACGAAGCAAAATACTCTCTGGAAAATGAATATTTGACACACTTTGAGGTTTACTTAAAAATTACTCTTTTGAATTTATTATATTTTTGTTAGTTGAATTTATTATATTTTTGTTAGTTAAGAGGAGGTTGAATAGTGCATGTAAATATTTTTTTTTTTCAACTTTTCATAGATAAATCATGTCAATGTTAAAATTATCTTAGAGGTTAACTATGTTTATTGTTTCATATTTAAAACTTCGCATATTGTAATTACATTTTATAATGGAAAACCATTAGGACCTTTTTTTAATGCTCCAAAGAATCAAGAGAGGACTTGATGATGACGAGTTAATATGAAATCAATCTTCCAAGATGAAGAATCAACTGTCGTTTCCTAGTGAAATGATATCTTCATTTGTATTTTATTTTTGAGGTAAGCAATGATAACCTCGTTAATGTCATATTATACAATATTTCGTTTTCATAGTGCCGTTTTTATAAGATGCTTTACAGACAACAAATCAGTTTAAAATGCGATTTTCATTAGTCTTTTCATACGACATGTCGTCTCATATGCTGTTGTTTTTCAGAGATTCTGTTTTATGTGACACGTCGTCTCTATGTGCTGTCGTTTATCTGTATTGCTCTTTAAAACTAAGTCTTTTTCTAGTAATATAGTTTGTAAGGGACCGTTTTTGCACCATGTGTTTTTATACAGTATCATTTTAATAAAGCCATTTTCCAGCGTTAATCTACTTTCTAAGTCCCTAAACAAATTATGTAAACAAAATTTGGTTCCCATCTTTTAAATGTCCCATATTTGATCGTTAATTATATTGTTGTCTTAATTTGTTTTTTTTTTTTTTTTAACTTTATGTATACTAATTTTTTCTTCTTAGTTTTGTGCCGTGATTTTAGTTCGAACAATTTTATTATAAACATGGACCAAAGCCGTGAAAAAAAAATAAAATTAAAGGTATTAGAATATAATATGATATTTGAAAGCTCAATCACGAACTGAGACAAAAACATAATTTTGTAGAGAATAACTAATAAAATGAGTTTTTCGAGTTATTTTGTAGAGAATACAAAGTTGATTAACCCGTTCTTGAAATGATCCTCTGGTTACAAGTAGTCCTTTACTTTTACAGGTCTCGTTTTGCGCGATATACTTCTTTCACAAATCTCTGACGTCGTTTCTTGGCACTGCCCTAAGTGGCCTTTTATACGATATGTCGTTTTTCAGGTGTCTTTTTCTATGATTACAAAACTACGTGCCGTTTCTATGCTGACTTTATACGTTCTTTTTGCCCCGTCCTGACTCATGTCTTAAAGCGACAACATGTCGTTTTCAAATGTTACATCTTTTTGAGAAACGACGTCGTTTTAATCGTATGACAAGAGATATATCTCAAGGGGCTTTACGTAAATGAATGCCCGAGGCCGATCCTAATTTGCTTACAATAGACACGGTTGCAGCTTATCGCTATCGAATTCGCGCGCATTAGTCTTGGTGCGTAATGCGCACCGCCGCTGTGGAGTCCGGACCATATAAATATTGCTCCCACAAAATCTTTCTTTCCGGTTTAGGATTTTGAAGCCATGACTGACGGCCATCTCTTCAACAATATCTCCTTAGGAGGCCGAGGCGGCTCTGTGAGTGGTTCCTTCTCTCCTTCTTTCTCTTTCCTCAGTTTCGTTTGTGTCGATATATGTATATGTATCCATATATATATATATCCATATATATATATATATAGATTTCGTCTTCGATTTCATACCATTTATCGGTGATGGTTTGAAACCCTAATTTTGCGATTCTGATTCCTTTTCTTTTTGAAACCCTTGTGGTTTTGGTTGTGGTATATGTTTGGTGTAGAATGGCATTTTGGGGTAGTTCTATTGTTTGGTTGGTGGGTGGGTGTTTTTGAAACCCTAATTAGCATTGAATTCTAATGGTTTCTTCTGGAGCTGTCTGCCAGTAACTTCGTAGGAGTTGGGCTAGGGTTTTGGGGTTTAGTAATTTTTAATTATTTAATATCTGTGGTTTCTATTTAGTTTGTCGTGAAACCCTAATTTTATCTAGGCAGCGTTTGGCTTTTCCAACCATCGAAAGTTTTTCCCCCCCCTCAAAGGGTCCGCTAAGATATCTGGGAGTCTGGTTTTTCTATTATGTTTGTCCTTCAATCCAAGTTCAATTGCATTTGCTTCAAGCTAATCATTTAGTAGCATATTAAAGTGCGGTCGTTTAGGGAGTAGTTGTACAAAAGAACGAAATCTGGAACTTGGTGGTTTTTACATAGTCTGTTGAATGATGGTTTAACGATTTTTAACGCCTTTGGGATGTAAATGGATTGCCAAGAAGTGCGTCTACAGATGAGCTATAAAGATTTAGTGCATTTTTGTTTTGAACCCCAACCCTATGATTTTTGGTAGAATTCCAGTATGTTGTGAACTTATCTAGTGCGATGTTCTTGTAGAATAAAGTTTTTGTTTTTCTAACTGAACTTTTGTTACAGAATCAAGGCCAACTTAAAATATATTCTGGGGGAATTTTGTGGAAGAAACAAGGTGGTGGTAAAGCAGTAGAAGTTGATAAAGCTGACATTGTAGGGGTGACATGGATGAAAATCCCCAGAACATATCAACTTGGTGTTCGGATCAAAGATGGGTTGTACTACAAGTTCACTGGATTTCGTGACCAGGTAAGCATTCCTCTATGTCTAGTTATCGCCTAAATATCTATTTGGTGAAATTTTGGAATTATGTTGAAGGTTTACATTGCGTTTATTAGTTTTGTTCTTTGCATTTGAAATCGAATGATTTAGCACATATGTTTTTTTACCTCGGGTATCGCCACAAGTTTTTGACACCTGGTGTGTGTATTTTGAGAAATATTAGTTGTCTAAGAACTGCTCATTCACAAGATGTTTCCTGTTCTATGCATATGGTGGCTGGAAGTGCCAGATTTGAGTTATACTATTATGGATGAATTGATATTGTTGATGCAAAAGATTGCTAACCTTTTCCTTTTTTTTTTCCCCATATTTACGTTATAGGATGCCTCTAGTTTGTCCACTTATTTCCAAAATAGTTGTGGAATTACTCCAGAGGAAAAACAGCTTTCTGTAAGTGGCCGTAACTGGGGGGACGTCGTTTTAAGTGGTCAGTAGCTTTCTCTTTTATTTAAATTTCTGAACACAAATGATTTGCATCTGATTCTCTTCCTTTTATTTTTGGGTTAAGATCCATCCAATGAAAAATTCTTTCATGGGTAGCATTTTTGTTATTCAGACAATTGTAATGAACAATATTTAAGTTGGTCCAACATACAACAAGTATAAGTAAAATGGTCAAGGAAATGGACTGCAGAGTTTACATCCGTAATTGACTTCTTTTGTGAATGGGTGTTGGCGTTTGAATATTAGTTTAAGGTTGTCTTTTTGATGTTCTAGACTTGGAGAATTTTTCCCAAGTTACAGTGAACTTCCTCTCCCTGTTTCTCCTGGAAAAGTTCTTTGCTGAGTGTTTGTGATAAGAATGGTGATCCTGATAATGTTGATGGTGGTTTCTTTATATATTAATTGTTCTTTGATTTCGTAAACACTCTCATGTGATATCAATCTCTGGTGACAGGGATTACAATGAGGAGAGGTTATTAGATAGTCAGGAAGGAGGGAAACTTTGTAGAACACTAGGGAAGGGGTTCTTTGTTTCATTTGGGCTTACTTTTTCATTGTTGTCTCCCTTCTATTTGTTGTTTTGTTTGTCTGTTTCTTGTCTGTAAAGTCTTCTATTGATTTTCGCAGGGAATATGCTGACATTTTTAGTTGCTTCCAAGCAAGCATTTGAGGTATCTTTGGCAGATGTCTCACAGACACAACTTCAGGGGAAAAACGATGTCATCTTGGAGTTTCACGTGGATGATACAACTGGAGCAAATGAGGTTTGTTGCTTAGATTTGGTTCTTAATAATCTCAAGCCAGATTATTTGCAATCAATGCTTGTGTTAAGGCTATTAAGGCCCTTTTTGCAAGTATAATCTCAATGGTGACGTGCATTCATTTAAGATTATATTGCTTGAGTATGTCTTTCTTTTATGATTACAGAAAGATTCATTGATGGAGATGAGTTTTCACATACCTAACTCCAACACTCAATTTGTTGGTGATGAAAACCGTCCTCCTGCCCAGGTTAGTTTGTTAGAAACTTACTATTTGTGTGGTCGAATTTTTCTGACCTTGATTTGTTATTGCATTCAATCTCTGTTCTATCAACTGTTTGCAGGTATTTTGTGATGGCATTAAAGTCGTGGCTGATGTTAATACTGGTGGCGAAGAAGCTGTTGTTACATTTGAGGGTATTGCTATCCTCACACCCAGGTATATCTCCACAAAATGGAAACATAGACGTTCCTTGATGCATATATGAGTAGTAGGGCACAAGCACTGGTTTTGATGCAATGAATTTTGACCAAGTTCATGCCTTATGTAGGGGGCGCTACAATGTGGAACTTCATCTGTCATTCCTGCGGCTGCAAGGACAGGCTAATGACTTCAAAATTCAGTACAGCAGTGTTGTTCGCCTGTTTTTACTTCCCAAGGTATTATTCTTGGTTTCAATAGCACTGGTTCTGTGTGGATGCTGATGAAATGCATCATGCACATCATCAAAATTTTCCTCCATGATTGTTACTCTTCTATGGTTGCCTTTGCTTAATGTACCAGTCATTGTGATCTTAATTATGGCATGTTATAGGGACTTTTTCTTTGTGCAGTCCAACCAGCCTCATACTTTTGTTGTTGTTACTCTTGATCCGCCAATCCGTAAAGGCCAAACTTTGTATCCACACATTGTTTTGCAGGTATTGTTTATTCCATTGTTTTGATGGCCACAATTTGGGTATTTATGTTCTATTTTTTTTTCTATTAATTGACTTGTTAATTGGCTTTAATCTGTAGTTTGAAACTGACTACGTAGTTCAAAGTGACCTTTCAATGAGTGAAGATCTCTTGAACACCAAATATAAGGACAAGTTGGAACCATCTTATAAGGTAGTCGGTTTTCTCTTTGTTTTAGTTTTTTCAGTTTTCGAAGATACATGCAGTATGTTGTATATGTTTGTTTGGGTGCATAGAACGACCTATCTTTTTTCGGGGTAATGCTGTTGTTTCAAATATGACTTGGCCTTTGACATTCATGTATTTGAACAGGGACTCATCCATGAGGTGTTCACCACAATATTGCGTGGTTTGTCCGGTGCTAAAGTTACGAAACCAGGAAAATTCCGTAGTTGTCAAGATGGATATGCAGTGAAATCATCACTGAAAGCTGAAGATGGAGTCCTCTATCCCCTAGAGAAGAGCTTCTTTTTTCTACCTAAACCCCCCACCCTTATTCTACACGAGGAGGTATGGTCTTTCAATTCTGTCTGGATATGATATATTTGTATTTATTATCTAGTATGCTTGCACTGGACATTAGATATATTTGTATTTATGATCCAGTTTGCTTGCACTGGACATTAGTTGGGGCCTAATTGATTTGGGTGTCTCAGATTGACTACGTGGAATTCGAAAGGCATGCTGCTGGTGGCTCAAATATGCATTACTTTGATCTTCTTATTAGACTTAAAACTGAGCAAGAACATCTTTTTCGAAACATTCAGAGGAACGAGTACCATAGTCTTTTTGATTTCATCAGGTCAGTATGAATTCATCTCTTTGGATGGAGAAATCTTGAGGTTTGCAATTTTACTTCAGCTTGTGGCTATCATGCAGTGGAAAGGGTTTGAAAATCATGAATTTGGGAGATATCCAAAGAACAGATGGTGTGGCATCTGTTCTTCAAGAGGAGGAGGATGATGCTGTTGATCCACATCTTGTTCGTGTTAAGAATGAAGCTGGTGGAGATGAGAGTGATGAAGAGGTGGTTTTTCTTCTAGTTCTTTCTCCCGTTTTAGTGTGGATCAGTGGGTGCGCCATTAGATCATTGTTAAATAGTGTAGTTGAGTTCAGTGGGCTATCATTGAGGGCTCTTCCTAGGAGTCTAAACTTTAGTGACTGTTTCAGAATGCATATAATTCTGGAGGTGCCATACTTGTTTTCACATGTAAACGGGACTTCCTCTGTTTTGGATATTGTTTAAATGTGGTTGGGGGAGGGATCCAATTGCTGGTAGTAATATCAAGAAACCTAACAGTGTTTGTGTGTGTTCGATTGGCTGAGGAAACTAGAGCGTAGTTAACATTGTCATGACCATTGCCTTATCAATGTTTTTTTTTTTTTTTTTTCACATTGTGGTAGATTCCCGAAATCTTGTTTATTATTAAGATCATTCATATGGATCACTTGTTTGAACGTCTCTCTAACTCTTCTAATGTTCTCTGATTGAGTATCCACTTGGTTGATAATTCTATATCTGCATTATGAGTATTCATTAGCTATTCTTGTGTGCTTGTCTGTCCACCACTGTTTTGTATCTTTTGATGTGATAGTTCACTCATGTGTTCTGACAAGGTGAACTTTTCCAGGATGAAGATTTTGTTGCCGACAAGGATGATGAAGGTTCCCCGACTGATGATTCTGGGGAAGAGGAATCTGATGCTAGTGAAAGTGGAGGGGAGAAAGAGGCAAGGCATCTTGTTCTTACTATTTGCATTATGTTTAAGAAGGTTCCCTAATAAATCTTTGTTATTCTCAAATCAATTGAATGGCCATTTTCAGAAGCCTGCCAAAAAGGATACGAAAAAAGAACCTTCAGCTTCTAAGGCATCTTCTTCCAAGAAGAAATCTAAGGATGGAGATGAAGATGGTTCAAAGAAGAAAAAACAGAAAAAGAAAAAGGATCCAAATGCACCAAAAAGAGCAATGTCTGGTTTCATGTTCTTCTCACAAATTGAAAGGGAGGTGGGTTTGTTTTCTACATTAGTGTCCCTATTTATTTTTGTTGGGTTGAGTATTGGATGCATATTCGTTCTTTGTCAACTATTATGGTCCCTCATTGTGGCCTGAACCTAGCAAGCTTGAGTGCTTAACGGCATGCTCTTCTTTGTTTTTTTTGAATGACAACTGGTGCTGTCAATTCCATAAAGCATATATCTATCTTTATCAAACACGTGAAAAGCTGCTTAGGCTAAGATGAGAATTTCCATATCGTTAGAGACTTTGTCCCTGGTCATTGGAACAGATTGGTTACTAACCATAATCTTTGTTGGCTACAGAATGTGAAGAAAAGTCATCCTGGAATTCCATTTGGAGAAGTGGGAAGAGTCCTAGGAGATAAATGGAAAAAGATGTCAGGTATGCATGCTTTCAATTAGTTGATTTCCTCTTGCTATAGAATCCTCCTCCAATGTGCGATAGTCCAGTGACATCTGTTGGTGGTGGGCCCCTAACCAACGCACAGGGGTCGATGCTTCCAAGAGTAGAACTCTACTCTTTTTGGTCAATTATACATCTTACATTGGTTGTCACATCATAATGAGAACTTTTTTCCCCCTTCTATGCAGCTGAGGAGAAAGAACCATTTGAAGCCAAGGCTCGCCAAGATAAAAAACGCTACAAGGCCGAAATTAGTGGCTACAAGAATCCACAACCAATGAATATAGACTCGGGGAATGAATCAGACAGCGAATAGAATCAGAATTGAGAGCAAATTCCCCTACTTTTGTTCTATATCACATTTGTGATTCCTAGTGCTGTGGGTGTCCTTTTGGGTTTAAATCTTTGATGCCGTGCCTAGAAACAATTTTCGGTTAATATACTTTTTAAGACTGCTAACGTAATTAAGGGTAATGATAACTTATAGCTTCCCGCTTGTGTTCATTTTTCCTTGGGAATAATCTCGATCATGGTGGCACCATGCTGAAATTGCAGGGCCGCAGAGCTTCTCCGGTGTCGAGTCCACCATTTTCAAGACTCGGGACTGAAGAAATTAAAGTGATCTTATATTTGGATACTTAGAAATTATATTTGCAGCAAACCATCAAATTACTGTTGTATGAGAATGCTCATCGATTCGGCTTTTGTTATGAATGCAAGTATTCATAATTTTGCGTCTCGTTTTGTGAAGATTTTTAAACTTCTGGTGAAAGCCTGAGAGTAAGCAAGTCGATGCATGTTGGAAGGGGGAAAAGCGAACCTGAAGATTTAGGGTCGCTGGTTCTTGATTTACTTAGAGGAAATTGGGCCTACTATGGATTTTGCGCCAGTTTTATAAAAGTAAAGATAGACTAAATTTTGCTAAAAAAAACTTACGCTTGCATTTCAACAAATTTTTATCTTTAAGTGGGATTACGTTATTTAAAATTGTGCGGTAAAAAATGACGTTACATTATTAAATTTTGGTGTTCTAATATTTACTTTTTCATATAAAAATTCGTATCTAAGGTTTAATATCTAATAAAGCATTTTACTTTTGAGTGTTAGTAATAGATGTGTAAAAGTCAACTCGGTTTATGTGGATAAATGTATAGATGTGTAAAACTCAACTCGGTCTATCTGAATAAATGTCAGCCTTTTATTTTTGAGCGTGAGTCGTGATAGATGCGACTATTTACTCATCACAAGAGTTTACTTGTCCTGTGATAAGTTTACAACTCGGGATAAATAGTAGCTCCTTTTTTGCTCACTTGTTATACTATGAGCTATGACATGCGTGCTGATGTGAGCGTAATTTCTCCTTATTTCTTTTGGATGTTTTAGGCTTTCTATAGCATATTTAGTTAGTCTTTCTTTTACTTCTTTTTATCATTAATTTTTTAAACTTTTTTCTGTAGTTCATTTTTGGTAGCCGTTTGTTTTTTTGTTTTTTTTTTCTCGGTTGCTTTTCATATTTTTGTTTTCCTTTCTTCTTTTATACTTCTCTTTTTTTTTTTTCCAATTATATTCAATTTTTTCTTTCTTTTATTAAAATTTTTTCATTTTGAAACCATAATCAATAATATAGCAAACTATTTACTTTTATGGCATGTTTACTTCGTTGTAATCGTAATCAGAATAAATAAAAAAAAAAGGAATAAAATAGAATGATATTAGAATCATTATTTGTATAATATTGTTTAATTAAAATTAATAGGAAAAAGAATCATATTTCTTAGAATATTATTCATTTGTTTGCTTAACCCAAGAAAAATAACGAGAATACATTATATTTACTAAACTATCATTTTAAAATAGATAGATTTTTTGGAGTAAAATTATTTTTTATAACTTTAATAATTAAAAAAAAAATAAGTGTTTAGGTGTAATCACATTCTTTAGGATATTGGTAGAGAAAGTATTCCCACTCTTTTTTCTTAAATTTGTGTGAATCCCACATATTTTTTTCTTCTTTTTATATTTTAGTAAATATTTAAATGGGAATTATTACATTATATACAACTATCTCATATATAATTCTCGATAGTCTTTAGTAGACATATTATTACCGCGTGTAAGTTGAAATAAAAGCAAATTTAAATGGTTTTAGGTATCCATTCAAGATACTCGGCTCATGTTTTGATCGTAAGTGGTATTTTTTATTGTGTTTAATTAGCTACTAAAGGTATTCTAATGTAGTTACTTTTCACAACTTTGAATTATAAATCTAGACTTAATTTTTGTCGCTCAAAATATCTGTTCAAGATACCAAAGATTCAACCTATATCATTTTATTTATTCCATGTACCAAACACTTTGTGCATTCCGTATTCAAAATGAAAGACTTTGGCGACTTATCAAACGTTATTTGATTACCATCAATCCCCCAATCCCCCACTTGATTACCAACATTCACCTGTTAGGTTACCTATAGTAAATATCCTATAATGTTACGTATGATATTCAATAAATTAAAAGAGGAATTAGGTTACCTATAGTACCTGAAAATCTTTAGAGTTGGACAGTTATAATAAATATTCTATCATATTACTTCTGATATTCAATAAATTAAAAGAGGAATTAGACTTTCTCATCATAAGAAAAAAAAAATATTAATTCAAAAAAAAATGCCATAGATATTTTACAAGATTATCTGTTGTATCAGAATAAATTAATAAAAAAAAATACTATAGGTATCCAGAAAAAAAAAATTATAAGGTTATTATAGGTATCCTACCAGTAGGTTACCTAGAGTATTAAGGAGAGATGAACAATAAGGATGGAATAAACTCATACAGATTTTTTTTTAAAAAAAAAAAACTAGGAATGATATCATATATGCGTTACCTAGAGTATTAGGGAAAGATGAACAATAAGGATGGAATAAACTTTTACAGATTTTTTTTTTAAAAAAAAAACTAGGAATGATGTCATATGTATCCCACATGATTACTTATAGTATTTAGGGAAATTTCAACAAAAGTTGGCATTCCTTATTAAAAAAAAAAAATTACTATAAATATCTTACTAAGGTATATATGTATATAGAGAAATTGGACAAAAATAAACGTACCAATGGAAGTGTACATTTCTTATTTAAAAAAAAAAGCTGGGAGGATATTATAGATATCCCACTGAGGTCCCTGTGGTATCTATGCAATTGATAGAGAGTTTGGTTATCACTACCCATTAAGAATTATTCAAAAAATATTTGCAGTGTAATTTTAAAAGCTTTCTAACTAATTATCCGTATTTTTGTAACATTTTTGTAGAGATCATAATTTTTAAAGATATGAATGATATCTCTTCCCGTATTTGTATAAAAGTCCAAAGGTTAACGTAGTTTGAGTACTTGCAGATTTTGTATGACTATCTCTGTGAGAAACAATCCATGATGCAATAACAAAAAAAAAATTAAAGACGCATTTGGTATAAGATTCGAATCATATTCTTCAAATTTAGAATTAATATTTATATAGAAAGATCGAAAGATAAATATTCATTTATCCTTCCAATTTTCTACATAAAAGTTGTTTATTAATTTAAAGAATAAGATTTGAATCTATACCAAATGCGCACTAACGTACAAAAATCTATTAATTGTGCTTGCCAAAACAGATTACAATTAAATAGTTCCAAAATTTTCTAAGTCTCTTGTGGTACAATTTACAAAACCTTTACTCCTTCATTTTAGTTGTCATACCAGAACTTCTATATATATATTATATTTTGACACTTTGTTCAGTTGCATTTTATGTTTTAGTTATTATCAACATTGACCCATAAATGTAATATTTGTTATAAATTTATACCCTAACATTAGTTTAGAGCAATTAATTTACTTAGATGATTTAATAAATTTATTCTCGGATCAATTTTTATATAGTTTATTTTCAGTTTTTTAAATGACATATTAATAAATTAACTGCTCTAGATTGGTATTAGTGTAAAAATTTGTAACATATTTTAAATCTAAAAGTTAATATTGATAATAACCAAAACACAATGTACAATTTAAAACAAAGTGTCAAAATATAAAGTATAAAAAATGATATTATCCCTATCAGAATAACTAATGGGAGAAACTGGTGCTGGAGGTGTCGTTAATCCGGTTTCAATGTCGTTTAAAATTCACTTTATGCTGATTCGTATCTTTGCATATAGTAAAACACAGCCAAGAGTACATCAAAATGTCTTTCGAAACTCGAATGTTTTTTTAAAAAATAATAATGAAATAACAAATAAAAGAAGACTTTAAAACAAAATAAAAGTTTCCTTCAAAAAAAAAAAAAAAGAAAAACAAAATAAAAGAATTTAAAAAAAAATATGTTTTTCAACCTTCACATCCTACTACAGCGTATCGTCAAGAAAATTCTTTTGATCGATGCATCTTCACCAGTCACCGCCCGGGTTGATCTTAATATATATTGTGTTTATTTTTAAAAACTAAAAAAAAAGTAATGTTAAATTTATCATCTAGCATTTCTGGCCGATTTTGCAGTTAAGAGCACCTGCAAAGCGTGTAAGCCTAGTGACGAATGAACCAGGCTTGGCCTTGATCATGTCACGTCTGCTGAATGACCTTTTGTTGCTTGGATTTCCTGATTGAACAAAGAAAGCTCCGTTCATCATTAGATCTCCCTCTGACCTCCATGTCCATTTCTTCCACTCCCACTCAGCAGCATAGTCCCTCTTGGTCACCTATATATATATATATATACCATCCACAAACATCAAAAACAAGATTAATAATTAGTTGTACGTACTAGGAATTTCGTTAAAAGATACAATATATAGAAAGATGCATCTGACTCTAGCATCTCATCTCATTTTTCACATGTTGTGTTACTTTTATTTTCTTCTACTTACTTCTTTGGCAGCATTGTTAGGAGGGGCTATGAAACGGTTTCCTTGGCTAATAATGGTGGGATGTGTGCTTCCACCAATGGCGTACATGAGCCAGTGAGTGTAGTCATTGTTGACCACATGGAAGAAACCCCATCTGCACCTTGGCATCCTCTGTACCAATCCTCTTCCGAAATGGTTAAACGCCACCGTCACTTGCATAATCTTGTCCCCTTCAAAGCTGTCGCTTGCACCAAAAAGCATCACCTGCATGCATTAATACGTAATAGTAGTACTATTTCTTTAGTTTACATTGCGAGCAGTGCTATGTATCATAACTGGTAATGTGTATGTGTCCAATCAGATAATAGAGAGTAGGACCATATCTTAATATAATGTGACAAGTTTAATGCGTTGTCACGTAATCTATTGCATGATTTTCTATGTATGTATATGAAACTTCGAGTTGAGTTGTGAAGGTGAATTACATCGTTATGATGGGTAAAGTGGGAATTCGAAATGGTGATGGCCGTGGAACCTTGGATGGCATCGATGAGGCCGTCCTGACAATTGGACATGGAAAGGTGATCAAGCCAAACGTTGGTTGATCCAAAGATGGAGATCCCATCTCCATCCGCAACCGTACGGAACCCCATGTGATCCACAGAGTCCCTAATGAAGCCACCTCCGCTGGACACAATGTCATGTATGTGAAGCCCATGGATGATCACATTGCGAGCGAACTGAATTGTGATCCCAGCGCCATTGGCGATGTGGACATTGGCTCCGCGTCCGTCGATGGTCTTGTGGCTCGTTATTAACAGCTCTTGTGACAGCCTGATGACCATGCTGCGTGAGAATGTGATCCACAGTGGCTGCTTCTGGATCACAGCATGGCGGAGAGTCCCCGGCTTCGGGTTCTGGACGTCGTGGTCCGAAGGGTCGTTGACAATGTAGTACTTCCCCGACTTCCCTCCGGTGGTCTTCCGGCCAAAGCCGAGGACGCATTGCGCCAGGCGTTTCCTATTGCTTGCCCAATTCTTCCTGCACCTCCAGCACCGGTCAATTGGGTTTGTGGCCAAGCAGGGGCCATTGTACCTCCTTAGGTTCCTCCTTGTGCTGTTGGACCCCTCTATGACCCTGCTATGCATACAAAAATTGTAACATAACCACCAAAAATAAATGAACAATGTTATGGTACACTTGTGTGGTTAGCGTCACACACAAAGACGTAGTATCTAATAGAGACGTAAAATCAATTAGTACGTGGCGCTAAGTATCACATATGTCTTTTAGTATTTTTCAAAATAATGGCTATAAAGTAAATTAGATAACAATGGTTGGATTTACGAACTTGCTAACTTCAAAGTTCAAGTTTTCAGTAACTTCTTCTGGGTTGGGATCATAGGCCTCGAGGGCGGCTTTCTGGGCTTCTTCAGCACGTTGCTGCCATGACTCGTCGAATTCCACTATGTTGGCTAGCCGGCTTGGAATTAGTACCACGAACGAAATGAAAAACAACAAGCCTAGCTTTGTTACTGACATCATTTTGTTGGTTAATTACCTCTTTTCTGTTCTTTTTCTTATATCGTTAAATCTTTTCTTTCTCTGTATTTAGCCAAGTATTAACGATATATATTGGCCAAGGTCTTGAACCGAGTTGACCTTGCCAGACAGGACGGATTAAACCAAAGCTAAAATTTTTTAATTTTCTCACAACATGTTAGTATGGTCCCGGCCTAAGGCTAGGCAGGGGAACGTTAACGGGTGATGGTTAAATAGTAACTCAAGATAAATTTAGTGATACTATAATTACAAAAGCATAGAAAGTGGGGAACCGCTCTCTTAAAATGGATGGACAGTTTTTTACAGAACTTTGGTTAGAAATGTGTGGAAAGCGTTCACCGGGACTAGACCCCCATACATAGTATAAGTCCTATAATTAATGTATTATTATTTTAAATTCATTGGATTTTCTATGAGGTACCCTAATTAGAACTTGCAGCCTTGTAACTTAGACTGTTAAACACTTGTAAAGCACGTGAAAAAGGCAACGTTAAATCAGCATCTGTGATCAGAGAGAATGGAATGTAAAGTGAAGCTATAGCTTTTTTCTAACTTGTTTTGATAAATAAGTAAAGGCAACGGCCCTTTTTTTAAAAAAAAAAAAAAAGTTAAAAATCAACAATAAAGATACAATAGGATAGTTGAAAAGGGTTTCCAAAGCAAAAAGTCGGTTTAGTCAATTACTTGGGATTGAGTAAGAACAGGGCTTTAATACTAATCTGCTTTCTGTCAACTCAGCCAAAAAAAAAAAATAAAGAAAAAAAAGAAAACTCTGCAGAAAGCATACTAAACATTCGTTTCTTCATTTGATCACACAAAACAGTTTTGAGCCTTTATATGCTTGTCAAACTATTCATTGAATTCTACTTTGTTAAAGCAATTCCATGATTCATGACAATATTCATTTAATATGTACATATATATGAGACTTGACCTCTCATATGTATAATACCATGGATTCATAATTTCATATTATTAGTAAACAACTCCAGTCAAACAATCATATGTACGTATTATGGCATTCATATACTTAGAGCTTTGAATATGCACGAATGCAATATATATATATATATATAAGAACCATAACCCAAAACCTTAAAATAAATAAGGTTTGCTGTGAAGCCTTATCTGATTTAATCTTTGGCAAAATGATCAATATTATTAGACATAATATCCACTTACGTTCAAGGCTTCAAAAAGGGTTTGGACGTTTTTCCATTATATGCTCTTAGTCATGCAATAAAGTTACTCCTTTTTCTTAGAGTTTAATTTCCAGAGTGACCAAGGTCGATAAATTCTGTGGCTCACATCACAACTGAACAAGCTATAGGGCAGCTATAATCTAGATCCTCTTTTGGCATTTTTAAGTGTTGATTTTATTAACCTTGCAGTCTTAAGAAAATAATCTACTATTTAGACTCTTATGTTGGCCTTCAGAAAATGGGGGGGAAAAAAAGACTCAGAAATACAAGAAGAAGAAAGAGACATCATTAGGTTTCTAAATTTTCACATTTAAAAAGCAAATTCTCCAGAACACTTATTCTGACACTTTTGACCTTATATGGGGAAAAATTCTTCCCTTAGTACTGCTACGAACTCAGCAATTCAGTTACTTCCTCTGCAATTTTCTTCTTTATTCTTCCTTCCCACTATTGGAAACCATAGAAAGAGAAATTCAAAAGAGAACGAAAATCATAAATTAGAATTACTGACTTTGAAGATGACTTTAGTATCTGGTTTATTTGTTATGAGAACATGTAACACCCAGCAAGCATGTGATTATTTAGTGATTTTTTTTTCCTTCCAAATTCTAAGTTAAACAGATAAAGAAAATAATTTTAAATAATGGTCCAAAAAATAGCCTAGCAAAGTTTTTAGACTTAACATGTCAGCCTATATAGCCCCTCCTTTCCCTAAAGAACATGGCCACAAGAAAACTCGAATCTTACTTTAGACTTACGATGACAATAATGCCCTAACTTTTTATTAATAACTTAAGTTTCTTCTAGTTGTAATCTGACTGTGTGCCATTGATATCTAACCATCCAAAACTGAGGGCCAAAAATACACATAAAAAGCAAACTAATATTGCATTAGCAAGTAGGCAACATGGCAATCAGAATACTTTATGCATAAAAAGGCAATAGCTACAATTGCACCCTGACACAAACAATCTGAGCTTGTGGTCATTTTCTGGGGAATAAGAATAAGTTTTGAAGAAGCTTCTAATAAAACAGGCATTTTCCCATCTCCAACTCCTCAACTTTTTTCATATCTGACAAAGTTACAAAGAAAGAATATAAAGAGTTATAATATAATACCAAGAATTTCACATACCAAGTTAGATATTTCTTTCCCAATTTCTTAAAAAAACACAACTTTGTCACCATGATTTCTTTAGCTGATGTCTATCATGTGGTTACAGCCACTGTCCCTCTATATGTTGCCATGATTATAGCTTATGTCTCTGTGAGATGGTGGAAGCTCTTCACTCCAGATCAATGTTCTGGCATAAACAAGTTTGTGGCGAAATTTTCGATCCCTTTATTGTCGTTTCAAATTCTCTCTGAGAACAATCCTTACAAGATGAACCTCAAGCTCATTCTCTCAGACTTTCTCCAAAAACTACTTGCTCTTATAGCATTAACAGTGATCACTAGAGTCAGGTCCAAAGGAGGGTTGAATTTTGTCATAACTGGTCTCTCTGTCTCAATTCTGCCTAACACATTGATCCTTGGAATTCCTCTGTTAAAGGCCATGTATGAAGATGAAGCTGGCAATATGCTTCCTCAGATAGTCGCCTTACAAAGCTTGATTTGGTACAATTTGTTACTCTTTCTATATGAGTTCAACGCCGCAAAGTCAGCAGCTTCTGTCTCACCATCATTAGAAGCCGCAGGTAAGGGGGTTCATAATTTAGCACTCTAATCATATTAACACAAGGAGACTCATTTGATAAGGCACGGTTGGTTTTAGTTTTTTAAATTCACTCAAAAAATTCCGTACCATCAACTTTACTCAAGATAACCCAATTGGACCGCGAGTTCATATCTGTTCTTCTTGTCAAAAATATGTATGTCAGTTAGAATCTTATGGGGGTTTTTCATATTAAATCTTACCCTCAGACAAGTGATAATGTCTAAGCATGAAATCACATGAAGTCTGGTGTGTGTATATGTATAATAGAACTGCGTGCATTACGCATCTTATCTTTTTCTGGTTTGGTTTATGTTTTTGACGCCATTCAAGGTGGT
The DNA here is from genome assembly GCA_002914805.1 of Parasponia andersonii. Taxonomy (NCBI): domain Eukaryota; kingdom Viridiplantae; phylum Streptophyta; class Magnoliopsida; order Rosales; family Cannabaceae; genus Trema; species Trema andersonii. The sequence continues at coordinate 27,148 of JXTB01000613.1, read as the reverse complement.
TGGTTATTCTTTTGATAGAAGAACTAGAGAACCCTCAGGAATCACAGGCCAAAGAAGAAGTAGGGGAAGGAAGAACCAGAAGTACTCCAAGGAAGATCAAAACAATGATTATTCTCTTAACTGTTGGAAGAAAGCTCATAGAAAATCCGAACACTCATGCAACTCTGATTGGTCTTATTTGGGCATGCATAAAATTCAGGTAAAGCCAGTTGGAGGCTGGTTATTCAATTGGTTGATGATCATTGATATGTTTTGTTCTTAGCAAGAGCAATAATGGGTTTGAATCTGTTGTAGATGGAAAGTAAAACTGCCAGAGATTGTTAACCAATCAATTAAAATATTGGCTGATGGAGGGCTTGGTATGGCAATGTTCAGCTTAGGTATGAATTAGCTCCAGTAATATATAGCATAGAATATGACTAACCAAGAACTTAATTTGGGGCATGAATTTTTACTATTTGTGTAACTTAATTATAGGTCTATTCATGGCTTCAAGAACTAGCATAATAGCATGTGGAACCCGGATGGCTATTATATCCATGGGACTTAAATTCATCGGGGGACCTTTCTTAATGGCAGCTGCTTCCCTTGCCATTGGACTAAGGGGAACTCAACTCAAAGTTGCAATTGTTCAGGTGCATATATTTCTATTCGAGCTGATAATACAATCGACTCAAGACCTATTCCAAACACCAGTAGACTTGCAAACCGGTAAAACCAATCAGGAACTCGAGCGAAACACAAACAACACACAATCTTTACGTGGTTCAGTCCAAAGTGGCCTTTGTACTCGGGAGGGCAGCAATTTCACTACGCAAACACCGAAGTTCCAAGGCAATTGAGAGAGAAGGTTATCTGGTTATCACTCTCAAGTTTTCTCCCCAAACCCAATACAAGTTCCCAGAAAAACACTCTATCCCAGAACTTTTCTCTTCATAATTTACAATCTGAGCTCTCTTGATGTCTCTCTCTTACTAACATAGTGATTAGTCTTCATAAGAGAACTCCAGCCAATCCAATTATTCGAGCTTTGCTAACTGCCTCAACTCATGACAGTTAATTCTGTTATGACTCTTAAAACAGTTGTAGCAACTTCCTCAATCGTTGCTTAAACCAATTTGAGAGACTAGGAGAAATGTTAAACGAAACTCTGCTCACTTGACAAATGTAAAATTCACCAAATAGTCACTGTATTTGAAAAAGTCAAACATATTATGTAATGGCACCTAAAATAATTACATTACTTGTCGTGGAATGTGATACTAAATACAGGTCTTTTCTGTGTGCTGCAGGCTGCTCTGCCACAAGGAATTGTTCCTTTTGTCTTTGCCAAAGAGTATAATGTACATCCAGACATTTTAAGCACTGGGTATCAATTCAATTCTCTTTTTATCCTTCTTATTATCATACTACATTCTTAGTCCATAGCTCAAAGTGGTCCTGAAATCTTGTTTTGTTTTAATATGCAGGGTAATTTTTGGCATGCTCATTGCCTTGCCTATAGCATTGGTCTACTTCTTCTTGTTAGCACTGTAAAAGCAAATAGAAGCAACAATGTAACAGTACTAGAAGTCTAGAACAGAAAATTTTCTGCAACAAAATTTGGGGACCATAAAAAGTGGTCAAAATTGTTGTGGATGGAGTTGGAGAGTCAGCCTCATTCAATATATTCAATTTGTTTGAATATGTAATATGACTAGATATGGTGAGAAAGAGACCAAAAATTTGTACTAGAATCAGCCGATGAGGTAGTTTATGCATAAAAAATGAGATGACTGTCACAACTAATTAATCCCAGATTTCTTATCAACTAAAAATAATGGGAACGTCAAAACAAGAGTAGAGAATGTGGTGAAGTGCTCATACAGTGGACGTGATCGACCAAAATGCCTTGCACGCCAAATGTTTGATGAAACGACTCCAGGCTTGAGAAACCTTGGGAGTGGACTTGAAGTTCTAAGACTAAAGTATGATATTTATCTCCTTTCTTTTTATAGTTTCTTTTTCGAGGATTCTAACTCCTTTATTGAGATATAGTATTTGCAACTTTCAATTATGTATGTACAACTCTCAACCATGGACCTAAAAGAATAAATGAATAAATAACACTCTTAACCCTGTATTAGTGTTCACTATTTAGATGGTATTTACTATTTAGTAAACTAAAATGAGCCCATCTCAAATAGATGCTCTATTTTTTTTTTTTTTAAACACAATTTATGAAACCTTTTACACTAAATTACAAGATAAAGATAAACTCATCCCCTGCTGACAAGCGTCACCAAATTGCTTGGCCCTTCTCAAAATGTGAGCCATCTTGCCATACATGTTTTTTTTTTTTCATTTTATTTTTAGGCTTGGAGCCATCTATGTTCTCCTCGTAAGACACTTGTCATCATTTAGCATTTATTTTTTAAGGAAAAGAAAATCGATAATATATATTTCATTATAAACTATATCAATTTTTTTTTCATTTCTCATATCTATTTATGATGTTCTTTAAGTTGTGTTTCTCTTTTTTTTTTTTTCTAATCGAATTAGATAAATAAAAATTTGGATTTAAAAAAAGAAAAAAAAAAAAGGAATTGTGAGGACATTTCGGGGAGGCAGATTGAAGATAGAGGCTAATAGCTCTAGCCAGTCGCTGAACGTCGCAAAGGCACCGTCACGTGATTACGTATTTTCTTTACTTAATAACCAAAATAAAAAAATAAAAAAAAAAGCCACTTAAAGACTATACAAAATCAACGGTCAGATCATCAAAATATCCGCCTCCACTCCATATCGAACGGTCCATGTTTTTTTCCAACCAATAAATAGACAATTGAAAAAAAAAAAAGATAAAAAGCTGAAATTAGGGTTTTTCTTTTTCATTTTTTTTTGAGGGGAGAAATTAGGGTTTTTCGTCCCAATATAAATTGGGCAAAGGCCAATGCTCAATTTTCCGCTTGTCTGAGCAATACAGAGCTACAGCTTCGTTCTTCCCTTCCCATTTTTTTGATTCTGTTTTCGATCTTCATTTCCAGAAAAAACATGGGCAAGGGTCCTGGTCTCTACACCGACATCGGCAAGAAAGCTAGAGGTTTCTCTCTCTCTCTCTCTCTCTCTCTCTCTCTCTATATATATATATATATGTATATATGTATTACTTGTTTATATATATGTATACGTATATGTAACTTGTATAGGCAGCTAGAGTTCTTGCTTGCTAGTTCAATGGGAGATTTACAATTTTCGTTGTGTTTACTAGATCTTCTCTACAAGGATTACCAGACCGACCACAAGTTCACCATCACTACGTACTCCCCCACTGGAGTGGTGAGTTCCTTCCTTTTTACCATATTAAGATCTATGTTTGTGTATTCACTTCAAGAAACTAGGGTTTCACATCTTTGCATGCCTTTTTTGCTTTTTGTATATGTAGTCTCTTTGTTTTTATATGCTTCGTTAGTCCTTGGGGAAATGACTTGGGTTTTAGGGATTTGGGATCTAATTTGGATCATTATATGGTGTTAATTTGTTCTTGTCGTGCACTTTTGTTATATCTATTCGATCCCTTATTCCCATATCAAGATTTAGGGGGTAACGACGCCATCTCATTTGTGATTGTGAGATTTTTTTTATTTTTATTTTTATTTGAACCTAGTTTAATTTGTATGTCATGGTGTACGATACAATTTGTGCCTTAAATTGACGATATGATTTACTGTATGATTCTTTCCTTGGTTGTGCAGGCTATTACATCAACAGGAATAAAGAAAGGTGAGCTGTTTTTGGCTGATGTTAACACTCAACTTAAGAACAAAAACATCACTACTGATATCAAAGTTGACACAAGCTCCAATGTAAGGCCTCTGAGATTTTCTCCTTCAGTTTATTTTCTTTGTCTTTACAATGTTTCATTCTTACCGTGTGTCAAGGTCAAGTTGTGCAATTTTAGACATATAATCGAACTGTATGGAATTTTCAACTTGTTTTATGTTTTATGACGTATTTTGATTAATGTCTCTGATAGAACAGGCTTAGCTCTGTTCAACCACCAAACTACTACTTACAAGCTGAATGAGTTTTTGAGTTGTAGTATAAAAGGGCATGTTAGTCAATACTCTCGTCTCTTAAAATGTACTATTAGTGAAACAAAAAAAGTTCTACTTATTATCGTTCTTTTTCAGAACTATTGTGGATTTCTTTACTGAAGATAGTTACTCTTATCAGCTCATTGCAACTGTTACTGTTGATGAACCTGCTCCAGGGCTGAAAACGATCTTAAGCTTCAGAGTTCCTGATCAAAGGTCTGGCAAGGTAAGCAATATTAAAAGTAAATTTGTATAATCGGTTCTTTTGGTTTGGAATGCAATAAAGTAACACGATGTGAGCCATCTATTACTTGGCGGACCACCATTTATGTCTAGAATCAGTAATGGAACAGCCATTTGATCCTTGATTTTGAACAGGTAGAACTCCAGTATTTGCATGACTATGCAGGGATAAGCTCCAGCATCGGTTTGACAGCAAATCCTGTTGTCAACTTCTCTGGTGTGATCGGGACCAATGTTGTTGCACTTGGCACTGATGTCTCATTTGACTCAAAAACTGGAAATTTCACCAAATTGAATGCTGGATTGAGCTTCTCCAATGCCGACCTGATTGCTTCATTGACTGTGTGAGCACTGATGTTTTTATTTCTTTTGTCAGCATGCAAGTCTTGACTAAGTGGCATACAGAAGTGTAGTTGTAGGCTTTTCTAGCTTGTTTAATGCAATAAATCATTGGAGGGTTTATTGAGATAGTGTGTACAATAACTAAACCTTGATTCCCCTCCCACCTCAGTAACATAGAGAAAAAAGAAAAAGATCAGTCACTTGCTCAGAATCTCATTTTAATGAATTTTTGAACTACTTTTAGTTTTAGATTGTGGGTTAGTCACACTTTCGCAATTCTGTTAAATCAGTCATTGCTATGCGTGGATTGTCGCCCGAAAATTTTTTGTTGCATCCTCGATGGTCCTTAGTTTGATGGAAGTTTTATTTGATGATGCAGCAATGATAAAGGTGACTCGGTGAGTGGGTCATATTATCATACGGTCAATGCTATCACAAACACCGCTGTTGGTGCTGAGGTAACCCATAGCTTCTCAACCAACGAGAATACATTCACTGTTGGAACCCAGCACGCATTAGATCCATTGACCACTGTGAAAGCACGAGTGAACAACTTGGGCAGGGCTAGTGCTCTTATCCAGCATGAGTGGCGACCAAAGTCCTTCTTCACCATCTCTGGGGATGTAGACACCAAGGCCATTGAAAAGAGTGCCAAGGTTGGATTGGCTTTGGCTCTCAAGCCATGAGTGAGGATTCTGTCAATGTCACCATGGCAGGGAGCGTTTTAAGGCTAGGATTGAGGAGCATAGTATAGTTGTCTGTTCAGAGTTCAGACTGACTTCTCTTTAATTCCAATTGTTGGTTTTTTTCCCCTTGAGACAAGTGCTTATGGTCGTGACATTTATCTCTCTCTTGGCGTTTTTTTGTTGGTTGTAAAAATAAATGTACTTTCGTGTCAGAAGACCATTATGAGTTCTTTCACTCCTATCAACCTGCTAAGAGGGTGGTAAAACCAGTCATGGAGGGATTTGAGTTTTGAACTTCTGTTCCAATTTTGATGGCTCTCTTCAGTAGCCCATTTTCATTTTCATTGATCATCATTGAGTGTCATTGCATGTTTTTTTTGGCGTCCGGTGCTATTTTCACTAAACACGAGTACCTCTAATTCCACTGTTCCACATAAGTAAAACATACATACTGGTTATTGTTCGAATTAGCAAGCAAGCGTTTATATCTCTAGGGATCAATCCCACCACCAAAAAAGATTATAGTGAAAGAAAATATGGTATGCCAATACACATTGGGTACCGGTTTGACACGTTTCAACATCTAGTCATATGATTTTGTCTACTGGAGCAACTTTCATAATAAGCTTAGGAGGCATATAAAACCAAGTTATTAAGCACAAGCATTTGATACAACGGCTCTTCACAGTGGCTGGCCGGCAGATGTGGATGCCTGAAGCAGCCCATCTCGAATCTGTGTGGCAATGTCTCGTACAGAGCCTGGTCCATGTGGGATGAACACTGCGGAGGACTTGGAGGTGCTACCTATTTCCTTCATGGTGTCAAAATACTGCGTGATGAGGACCATGTCCAACACATCTTTGGCAGTAGTTCCTGGCACATTTTCAGAGAAGCCAACCACGCTCTCTCTCAGGCCATCGACAATTGCCTGCCGCTGCCGAGCAATGCCCAGACCAGACAGATACTTGGATTCGGCCTCGCCCTCTGCTCGCTTAATTTGTATAATTTTCTCTGCTTCTGCTTTCTCATTAGTCGCCACCCTCATCCTTGCAGCTGCCAATCGTAAGTATCAGATCACAAAATTTTCTTTAAACCTTTTGTTTTCATTATTCTAGTTTCAAGAATTTGTTCATCAGCTCATAATGAGAAGATTTTTCTAAAATAAGCTACTAAATAGCATTTCTATAAGGCCAAGTAGTCGTGTTACCAGCGTTAATTTCATTCATGGATTTCTTCACACGTTCGTCTGGTTCAATATCAACAATGAGTGTCTGAACAATTTCATATCCGTAAGCAGACATAGCCTGTTAGTCATCCAAATAACGCATCAGACACTGATGCATTGGCTTATAGGAAAAAGTCTGTTTAGCTTCGCTATGGGATGTCTTACCTTTTCAAGCTCCTCTTCCACAGCTCTAGCAATTTCGTTCTTTTGCTCAAATACATCGTCCAAGTTTAGCTTCGGGACGCTTGCTCTGATCACTGAAAAATCAATTTAACGAAGTTTATAGCGGGTTATTCACCCTTGGTCTAGGATATTGAATAATATAGTCACTTTATATATTTTTATATATATATATATATATATACTAAAAAAATGTTTATACCATCAAAGACATAGGCTTGGATTTGGGTCCGGGGATTGCTAAGTTTGTAGTAAGCATCACTAGCCTTCTCGATGATAACACGGTATTGTACAGATGCAACGACGTTGACAAACACATTATCCTTCACCAGAATTTTCAGGGAACATAAATCATACATAAGATTAAATTTAGAAACAAAGACCATTTCTTCGATTAATCCCTACTGATTCTATGGCTTTCTTGTTTTCTGAAAGTCAAAATAGAGTATAATCATTCATGATGTATCCAAAGAAAGGGGACTTTTTTACATGTTAAATAAGCAAACCTTAGTTTTGGTCTCGCAACGAACATCCAACTGTTGCAGCCGAAGGGAGAGGTGTCCAGCCAGTTGAGATCCCAAAATCCAAGGTAGGCAATGGCATCCTGGCTCAAGCACATCCTTAAACTTGCCAAATCTCTCCTTTATGGCAACTGTTGACTGGTTGACCTTTACACAGCAGAATAGATTGCCCATTTCTACCTAGTAAGAGAAACAAAAATACATATCACTATAAAATTGAACCAAGATCAAATCCTTTGCAAAGTATTATCCCTATAAGAGACTATTTAAGAACTGTAGATTAGGACATATAGTTTTTAAGGTCCTTTTTGTAATTAATATGTGTAAAGTCTACATACTAATCATATATGGACGTATAATACAGAAAAAAAAAAAATAGCACAAGTAAAATGGAATAAGCCCCTGAACCACCATAATCACATTCATATAAATCAAATGTGGAGAGAGAGAGAGAGAGAGAGATACCAGCAAAGTTCGAAGATATGAACACAAAGATAAACAGGTCACTGAAGAAGCTGCAGAATAAAGGTGTCAAAGAGGGTGTTTTTATAGTGAAGTAGGAAAGTGGATTAGCATTAGAATTTGGAGGCGTGGATGACACAGAAACTGACCTTGTCTTTTACCTCCTTGGATATTATCTTTATTTTATTTAACACTTCAAACAAAGAGATGAAAGTCAAATAATCAATGCTATGTCATCGTTATCATGTTAACACACCAATTAATGCTATATCATCGTTGTCATGAAAAATCAATCAACAACCTCTGTTGCAGGCTTTAAGAAACTTCTAGCCATGTTCGTCCTACCCCACTATACGTTCCAATCCAGGATACAAGTTAAAAAGTCAGCATGAACAATAAGATTTCTTTTTATCTGTAATTTTCATTGGGGTTTCTTGCTTCAGTGCATCAATAGCGACAGACAGGCAGATGACCTACACTAGGTGATAACACTTTGACATAGAATACGATGTATATTCTTTTGTTCTTTACATATATATATATATATATATATATATTATTTGGCATCAAATCAATATATAAAAATGTTATACGGGATGGTAAACAATCGAAAGTAAACAAGAGAAAATACGTATGTCCTTACCATGGCAAAATGGTTATTGGTTAGCCACCCTCTATTTTTTATTTTTCTCTTCTTTTTCCTCTTTCCCTTCTTTTTTTTCCTTTTTCTAATTAAGACCGAGCCAAAGTCAACACTAAGCTTTGGCAGAGTATTTACGCAACTTAAAAACAACAACAGAAACAATAACAACAACAACAACAACAACAATAATAATAATAATAATAATAATAATAACAATATATAGTTTGAGACCTTTCCCATTGGGCAAAATGCACATGAAAATGAGGCTTTTCAGAAATCAAGACACAAGTTGCATTTAGGATTTAGCAATCTTCTGACTTCCTAGCCTAGGCAATCTTCAATCAAATGGGCTCCCAAAAAAATAAAAAACAATAATAAATAAAAAAAGAAGGCCTACCGTAAATTGACAAACTAATTAGCAAGTTTAAGCAAAATCTAATTAGCAAGTTTAAGCCACTAGCGGAACATATCGTGTTCCAGCAAAGATGAGGAAACTAAGCAAGCATATAGAGGTTCTTCATATTACCAGCTGTCAATGAACAATTCACCGCACCTGAAAATAAAAACTAACCAAAAGCTACTACCTAAAGAAATTCAGCTTTCTATTTTCTTTCCATTTTCCTCTATCTCTATCTCTCTCTCTCTCTCTCTAATTTTCAGTAGAATTGGCTTGAAGGAGACCCTGCCGAATCTGTGAAGCAATGTCCCCCACTGCACCAGGTCCATGTGGGATGAAAACAGAAGATGACTTTGAGGATGCTCCAATCTCCTTCATGGTATCGAAATATTGGGTCACCAGCACCATATCCATGACATCCCTGGCTGAGGTTCCAGGAACGGTCTCTGAGAAGGCAAGAACGCTGTCACACAATCCATCAACAATGGCCTGGCGCTGCCGAGCTATTCCAAGCCCTGACATGTATTTGGACTCTGCTTCTCCTTCAGCTCGCTTGATCTGCAATTTTTTCTCTGCTTCAGCCTTTTCCTTTGCTGCCAACCTCTGTCTAACAGCTGTTATCACAAATGGTGAAACAAACAAACATCTAAGATCATTTTTATCATTAGAAAGCAAGTAGCCAAGTAGTCCTCTTCAGGTGCTATTAGTAGATCAAAAGCAAAACATTACAGTCATATTGCATCTAGTAGTAACTTCAACTAACGGTGCACTCACTAATCGATAAAATCTCCATTGTCCACTTAGTTTTCTAAGTCTATCCAGTTACAACACAAAAATAGTCTATAGAAATGCATCCGCTGCAGAAACCTCCGTGAAAGTGATAACACGTCTTTTTACCTGCATTTATCTCGTTCATTGACCTTTTCGCATGACTATCAGGCACTCTATCCACAATGAGGGTCTGGACAATTTCGAAACCATAAGTAGACATGGCCTGTAATATAAATTGGTTTGGTTATGAGGTCCTAAAGTAAACTAGACAACTATTTTAACTTTACTGCAATTTAAGCGAATGCATTACCTTCTGAAGCTCATCTTCCACAGCTTTTGCTAAGTGGCTTTTCTGCTCAAACACAGCATCCAATTCCAGTTTTGGTACACTTGCTCTGATAACTGGAGAATCACACAATTAAGCTGTGCTAGTCAAACAACAATGTCTATTCACATTATCCAACAACAAGTCTAGATTAACAGGATAAACTACAAGGAGTGCTTCAATAGTTCGTACAGATATCAGTCCTCAATCCACACAAGGAAATTTTTTTTCCCTCTTTCCTTTTTCTAAAAGATAATTTTGCTTTTACAATCTCACAGCACCAGAGAGACCCATACATACCATCAAAGACGTAGGCTTGGATCTGTGAGTTGGCATTGGTGAGCTTATAGAAAGCATCTGCTGCTTTTTCTTGCAAGGCACGGTATTGAATCGATGCAATTACGTTCACAAAGACATTATCCTACAAGGTCCACCCTGAATTAGAATTGATCAACTCCTTATAGCAAGTACAAGTTGTAAACCACTAATAACAAAGAGGAAAGAATTCTAATCCCAGGTAAATAACATTAGTTCTATGGTAATAAGTTAAATTGTCACACACACACACACACACACACACATGTCTTACATAGATAACTTATAACTTGAACAATCTGAAAGTGTCTATGAAGAAACATTACGCATTTGCAACAGTGTAACTTAGGCTTTAAAAAGGCCATATCATATTTTCTATCCTACATAATCTTAAAACATGAAGGGCAAGTATCAATACATTTCTTATTCCAACCATATCATAATCATACTAAAGATTTTAATCAATGCCTGTAAGGAATTTAGTAACATAAATCAGGGGAAGTGAAATTTAAAGAAGCAGCAAAGAGCAAACCTTGGTCTTTGTCTCACATCGAATATCAAGTTGATTCACGCGCAAAGACAGTTCACCGGCAACTCGGTATCCAAGACACCAAGGCAATCAATGACACCCTGGCTCAAGCACATCATCGAACTTTCCGAAGTGTTCCCTCACAACAACTTTCGACTGCTCCACTTGAATGCAACCAGGTGCTTGCCCCATTCTTCAACTCTGCACCTAAGATAGTACTACCATTTTTCATAGAGAAATTAGGTTAAATATGCATCATAAGAGGCATATTTTTGCACATATGCTTCCCTCAATAAAACTCTACAAAATATGCATATACCCACCTGAAATGTCACTTTTGCCCTTAATAATTGGTTTACAATGTATATGCGCTCTTCTCCTCTTTAACCTAGCTGTAGCTCTTTATTCATCTCTCTATATCCTCACAATCTTTCCTGTAATCTCATGCTTGAAGTTATCACACTATCTAAGGAGCTGAAATTCTAAGAGTAGAAAAGAAGAAAAAGATAAAAGTTGAAAAAACAGAAAAAAGACTTAGCGGTAAGACGGAGGACGGAAATCCGCGAAATAGGTATGTAATTTGTATGTTCAAATATTATGGGTACTGTTTGAAATGGTTTTTAACTGAGTTTCGATATGTTACGAGCATAATTTATACATTAAAAGTTGTTTTCTAGGTCTGGGATTATCTGCAAAAGTCTGGATTTCTCAAAAAATAAGACTGCGTCATGATAAGCATCGAATTTTCGATGTAATTTTGACCATATTTCGATTAAGTCTGAGATGTAAGAATTTCGTCGACTATATTTCGATTATAATTCGATGGTAGTCGAATTTTCGACCTATTTTCGATGACTATTTCGATTATCTTTTTCGATGACTATTTCGATTATTTTTTTTGATCAATTTCGATGTATTTCGATTATAATTTCGACCAAATTTCGATGAAGTCTAGATGTAAGAATTTCGTCGACTATATTTCGACTATAATTCGATGGTAGTTGAATTTTTGACATATTTTCGATGACTATTTTCGATTATTTTTTTCGATAACTATTTCTATTATTTTTTCGATCAATTTCGATGTATTTCGATTATAATTTTGACCAAATTTCGATGAAGTCTGAGATGTAAGAATTTCGTCGACTCTATTTAGACTATAATTCGATGGTAGTCGAATTTTTGACCTATTTTCGATGACTATTTCGATTATTTTTTTCGATCAATTTCGACCAATTTTCGATGGCTACAAAATATAGATTCTTCCTTTTACATTTTATGATTTTTTCTATTGAATCTAATTTCTTTTTTTGGTTTCATCTGCAGAGTCACGTTTCAACATCATAGTTTTGTATAACGGTGAATGAATATTTTCGTCAAAGAAAATCTTATGGTCTTATATTGCTAAAGAAAGTAAGGCCATGGGTGTATGGATGGGTATAACTTTTGTGACCCTTGTAGATAAGCTGTATGAGGTAATTGGAGTTGATAAAAATCGTTTTGATTTAAAACTTAAGGTTGTTTATAAATGTGATAGTGGAGATGGAATCCCTATTCCTCTAACGAAGATTACTACTGATAGTGACCTAGAAATTTGGCTTGAGGAGATGTCTTACTCTATTCAGAACCGTACTCCTTTATGTGTGTCCATTTTACCGAAGTTGACACCTGTGGGTGAGAGTTGCAGTCAAAATGTTTCATTTGTGCCTGAAACAGGTACAGAGAAAATAAATGAGTTAAAGGAATGCTTTGGTGAAGTACCTAAGACTCCAGGGACAACAACAGGGACTTCAAGTAGTCTAGTGCGAAGGGAGAATTACCGCAGGGAACCCCTAATAACTTGTCAGTTGGATCTTCTAATTCAGTGAAAATCATAATCGGTCAACTATTTGAGAATAAGGAAGGCTTGAAGTTGAAGCTGCACTTGCATGCAATGAAGTGCAATTTTGAGTTCAAGGTAAAAAAGTCAGGCAAAGACTGTTCGTTTATAATATGTATAGACGACAATTGTACGTGGCGGTTGCGAGCTAGAAAGGTGGAGCAATCTGACATGTTTGAGGTGCGAAGATATGTGCCTGAATACACATGTTCATTGGCAATAAGGCATAAGGACAACAGACAAGCAGCACCATGGGTTATTGGACATTGCATTAAGAGAAAGTACACAAATCTAGCCAACCCTAATTATGCCCCTCGATCAATAATCAACAATTTCTCTAAAGACTATGGGATTAACATGACATATGAAAAAGCATAGAGATGTAGGGAAAAAACACTTCTGTATGTGAGGGGAACAATGGATGGTTCATAACAAAAGCTGCCATCTTACCTATATATGTTAGAGAAGACTAATCCAGGAACAGTAATGCATTTAGAGACCGATGAGATGGAACATTTCAAGTATTTCTTCATGTCACTGGGTGCATCTATTCGGGGATTTAGAACAGTATGCCGTCCTATGCTATGTGTGAATGGATCCTTCTTAAAAACAAACTGTGAAGGGACAATGTTGGCTGCGATTACACAAGATGCAAATAGGAAGTTGTATCCTATTGCATTTGGAGCAGTCGACTCATAGAACAACGACTCCTGGATGTATTTTATCGTGAAACTAGAGGAAGCAATTGGAGATGTTGAGAACTTGGTCTTCATATCGGACCGACACCCAAGTATTACGAATGCATTGTCGACTGTGTTCCCT
>JXTB01000612.1:159990-200871 GCA_002914805.1 Parasponia andersonii | reverse complement strand
CATGGAACTTTTGAAATACAGTTAGAGTTTGCATCACTCGTATTAACTGTTTTCTTAAGCGACCTAACCTATCCTAACGCTTAAAACTCGTTTTAAGTTAGTCAGATTTAAATCACTAAAAGCGTACTGATCGATCACTTATGATTGACTACTTAATTAAAATTACTATCGTTTCTTGTCGCTATTTTGCAGGAGCATATGAGGAAGGAAAAATATTTATTAAAACAAAAGAAGTCGTCCATACAAAAAGGGGACAAAGCCCGCATTGTTTAAATCTAAAAAAAACAAAAAACACTTCATGAGGAAGGGCTTGCGCCGTCATCTCCAGTCTTGGTCGTGTCCTCCTTCCAGCTCTGCACAAGTTCGACCACATCCTCGCCAAGGATGGAGAAGTCAAAATCCGGATGCTCGCAGAATATGTTGAAGATGATGGTCGACGAGGCGATATCACTAGCCTTATCTTCGAGTTTTTTGACCTCGGTCACTTTGAACTCTTCGATGGCTTTGTGAACCGCCTCGGTGGTCGCTTCTCTCATACGGTCCGGATACTTAGAAACGACCTTCTCGAGCTCTTTGACTCTCTCCTCAAGATTTTCCTTGGCGAGTTTCTCCTTGTTAGGTCCTCGAGCATCTGCTGCTTCTCTGAGTGGAAGTTCGCTCTCTCCTCCTCCCAAGCCTTTTCTGAGTTCTCGAATGCTTGAGTTATTTCATCGACTTTCTCAGCTTTCTCTAAGCATTCGAGAACTGGATCATACATCAGGATAGCAGCAGCCGCAGTTTAAAGAAAAAAATATATGTAAATCTTCAAGTCAACATCAAAAGAGTGTGAAGAAAGAATTAAGAAGCTTACATTGGCCAGCATCCTCATTGCAGATCCAAAAGTGACCTTGGCGGAACGTCGCTTCATTCGCTCCCAACCCTCTTCAGACGTGAAACGGTCGATGAAGGCTACGCTCATACCAGCCTTCTCTGGTAGTTGGTTAAGGAGTGCGAAGAGCTCGTCGCCTTTATCCGCCAAGTTCGGTTCCGAAGAAGTGGCAGCCTCGGTAGGGGGTTCGGGAGTGCTCACTGGCTGAGATGGTTGTGGAGGGGGCGAGCTCACTGGGACGTCCTCGAAGGCGACTTTTCTCTTCTTCGAGCAGTTGACCTTCTCTTTCTCTTTCGATGGCGGCGTACTCTTGGGTATTTTGTTTTTTGCCATTGACCCGAGAGTTGATGGAGGTGCTCGCAGACCGCTTCCAATGACCATCTCTGTAGTGAGCGAGGAAAGAAACATAATATAAAGGTAATTAGAATGAGCGTGTGATTACCTTCTTCTTGTGGAGCTGGTTGAGGAGCTAGTGGTGATACTGTTTTTGGGGATGAAGGCTCTGAGCATGGAGGTTTGGCCGGTGCCTTTCTTTTTCTGATCCTGGAGGATGAGACACCTAAGTCCGTCCTTTTTCTTGGCTTTTTCGAGCTCGATGGCTTGGAAGAGATAACTGGGGGGTCTGGGAATGCGGCACCCTTCGGAATCAGACCGCAAGTGACCAAATTCTTCGTTGTACCTAGTACCTTCCAGTTAAATTCTTCAACTGGAAGGTCGTTGATCTTGTATACTCTTGCGAGCTGATCCCTGGAGAGTCCGGGTTGATCCCTATTATCTGCGATGACATTGGAATGCGATTAGTATAAGAATAAATATATAAACAAGGCAATAAAATTGGAAGACTACCTACTGGGATTTTGAAAGAAGCCATTGGCTACATAGTCAAAATAGAAAAATGGATTTTTCCATTTTCTCATGTTGTTGCGAATCCTGTAGATCGTTTTTATTGCTTGATTCGACCACTTGCTCGCATAGAAGAAGCCGAGATCTGACGGATTTGACTTTACTTGGTAGAACCAAGCAAATTCTTCAGGTGAAGGGGTTTCTAAACCTAGTTTATAATACAGAATATACAAACCTACCATATATCTATAAGTATTAGGGGTCAATTGAAAAAGGACGACCCCATAGTAATCGATGATTGATTTTATATACGGATGGAGGGGGAGATGCACACCGCATTTGAGGACTGCCTCAGAAAAGGAAGCGAGTCCATGAGGGGGTGTATGTGGTTGGTTGAATTTCATTGGTACACGAAGGGGGATGGCAATCTTGTAGTTGCTCGCAATTTTTCTGAGTTTGTTCGACGTGCAGCTCGTCTGAACGTTGGTACATAACCAGTTCCCCTCTATGTACTGGTAGCCAGAAGAAAATGCGGGAGCATCCCTTATGTGTCTGGGCCATTGATCCTGGGGAAGATCGCCTATTCGAGGACTACTCTGTCTTGCCCCTGTTATTTCTATTACGGGTTCCGGCTCGAGATAATCCTCAAGGTTAATGGAGCTAACACTTGAGTTAGATTCTCCAGAAAAAGCATTTCCTTTCCTAAATTCCTCACTACTAGACATCTGAAAAGAAATATGTAGGGATTCAGATATCGAGGATTTCCACTATGCTAGCATTCTGAGTATTCATCTTAAAATTGTACTAAACAAGCAAGCTCATTCCTAAATGGTCTACGGGTTCATCAGAAAGTATTCGAGCAGTTCATCAGTAAATGAACAAGCAGTTCAGTGAGAATAAAATAGGGTATCAGACCCTAGAAATTCTTTTCATAGGATCATTTCTGATTGTTATCTAGTAAGTCTACCCTATGATAAAATAGGGTATCAGACCCTAGAAATTCTTTTCATAGGATCATTTCTAATTGATATCTAATAATTCTACCCTACAGACTGAAAAAGGGGGAGTATTAAGAGAAAAAAAAATCTCTCGTTTCACTTCGGTGAAATGAGTTTATTCCCAAAGATTGAAGTTATTTTCAAAAATGGAAGAAATAAGAGAAGACATACTGACCTTTCTTCAGAAGAGGAAGGTTTGAGACGATTCGAAACTTCGTCGGAGAAGAAGCGGTGATTGGAGCGAGCTGGGAGATAAAACGGCGCTAGCATTCTTTGGGTTTTCTGATGTTTTCTGAGATAGAAAGTAAAATGAAACAGGATGGGATGGTTTCTGATATTTATAACCCAGGTACCGTTAAATCACAGCCGTAGATCAGAGAGTTTGAATTTTAAATCTGAAGGCTGACGATTGCGCAGGATTTGATTCTATCCGAAAAGTCAGGATTGTTTAAAATATGAAAAGATTTGGTTTTAAAAGAGTGACGGTTGATATCATTAGACTTCCTCGAATTTCACTCTTTCTTAAAAAAGGCTACACGTGTTCCGTTCTGACAAAAAAAAAAGATACGCGTGATCTTGAGAGATGGGATTTGGAATCTGGCGGATCTTCGACTATTTAGACCTCAAGTTTAAGTTATGACATCACATGTTTAAGGTCGCACAGTAATTGGAAGCTCCATTTCGTCCTAAAGAACTAATGGAGCTGGGGGGTAATTGTTGTGCGGTCTAAAATCCTAAGATCGCATAAGGGTTATATGCGACCTCCTCCGTGAGGGATATATGCGACCTCCTTCGTGATGGTTATATGCGACCTCTTCCACAGGTTTTGTGCGACCTTCTCCGTGTAGTTTGTCTTGTCAAACAGGAAACCTACAAGAAGAGGGAAACAAGTAAATGCTATGAAGGAAACCTACAAGAAGAGGGAAACAAGTAAATACTATGAAAGAAACCTACAAGGAAAGGGAAACAGAAGTCTCCTATTTGTGATCAACTAGTTATCCGTTTTGAATGGTTATCCAATTGTATAGTTATCTGTTTATATAATTAGGATCCTAGGGATATAAGGTTACCTTTACCTATATAAAGGTGACTCAATGTTCCGAAGAGTATTCCAAGTTTTGGGTATTCCAAGTCTTAAGTATTTCAATTACTCTAGTTTTTTCCAATCTCCAGATGAGACGTTATAATCTTGAGTGTTCATAAAATAGTAGAAAAACAGTGGACGTAGGCTCATCTTTTTTGGGGCTGAACCACTATAAAATCCTCTCTCCTTATTTGCTTTGATTATTGATTCAATTCACACAAGCCACATCTCTTAATTTTTTCTAAATTTATTGTTGATAAGACCTCCATCAACACTATCATTTTTATTATTCACTAATCCCCCATAAATATTAATTTCCCCGATGATCTTCTGGTCAAGAGTTGGGGGAGAGAATGAAGATCCAAAGGAAGTATTACCATGTATTATTAGATTGGACATTTAGATACCACTGATGGGGTGGTCTAGTGGTGTGGATGGCTGTAGTTAAGGCCTTGGTAGTCTTTTGGGACTCTAAATGTAAAAAAATTTTCTGCCAACCTAATATCTAATATAGATTGTCTGAGATTTTCTCCCAATCAGCTATTACTAGTAACTAGACATAGTTGGGTTAAAATAATGCGCTCCTTCCTCTTCCGATACGAGGTAAGGCCCACCTTAAAGAGTAAACTCAAGAAGAGATATAACTATTTTTTTTTCCTCTCTCGTTAAAAAAGAATGAACGTTTGGATTATGAGCAATTAATACTAACAACGGGGTCCGATCAGGAACAGGTCAAAGAAAAACTTGTCTCATATTTGAAAAGGATTTATTTTAATTTTTACTTTTTTTTTAATAGAATATAGGAATGAATTGGTCTTGGATTATTGTAGTTCATTTATCAAAACTCGGAATAAGAGTTTNAAAAAGAAAATCTTAGGAACAATAGTCATAGTATTGTTAACCAAACAGCATATATATATATATGGATGCATTTTTATTTTTTTTTCTTTACCTATGAGTAGATATTTTTTCTTTAGCCGTTGGATTACCATCTAATAATGATCTAATGGTTATAATGAAGTACATGAAAAGATGTGTATCATTAATACTCTTTCTCTCTTTTATTTTTTACAATAAAAAAATGTGCATACTAAATTTTCATTGGCCAAATTGATACTTATTATGCATAGATTAAAAAAAAAAATACCTACTGAATTCGTGCCCTATATATATTTACACAGACACACACCTATACGTTCTAGGTATACGATAGTACTATAGTATCATGAACAACACTTAACAACGGCATGAGAAAGAAAATGATCTGGCTGGCCTCCTTTTAAAAGTATATTCTGAATGTCAGCTCGTCCAAACAAATTTTAGTAAACCTTCAGGAAAGTTTATAGAAAAATAATAATTTGAAATCCATTTTAATTTGAAACTCCAACTGTACAACAATCTAGTGATAAATATAAAATATGAATTTCTTTCATCATTCGACCAACCAGCATAGGTTAGACACATATATAATCAGCTTATATATAGATATAACTGGATCTAGTACCATATGCATACATATATGCAAGCAGAACCATTGATCTTCCTAGGAACTCATAGATCTGCTTCTTTTCTACTTATGAGATCGGTGATCACTTAAGGAAAAAAAAAAAAAGTGATCAAAATCTTAAAGTTTCATATTATTAATGATATTATCGTTCATCTGGCAAGCACAATTTTAAAAACAATACATACAAACAAGCTGGTTGGCAAGCTAGCTTCTTGTTTGTTACAAATGTTAGCTAGCTAGTGATCAGGTACTACCAATGTACAGTAGTTACTTTTTCCCTCCACCACATACATAATATTTAACAGAAAAAAACGAATTCATGAGGAACACAATAAGATGCATCATTATGTAAATGTACTATTATACATGTATTATAGAGCTCTAACTTAATTTTGGAAAATTGATAATATAATATACTTACATGTTCGGTCGATAAAACAAAAATTGCACTTGGCAAATCAACTTGAATTGATGATCCACATATTATTTGCTAGCTAATAATGCTAGTTACTACTGTTAATGTTCTGATTATCATTGCGTACTGATTTTGAACTGTCAGAGTAATTATGAACTCATGCTCTGATTATCATTACATACTGATTTTTAGTATTACAGATTGATATTTCGATTTTGTACTGTCAGAGTAATTATGATCGGAAATCCGTACAGTTAAAATAGAATTTGTGACTACTAATTGAAATGCAGAGACCAGTAACGTTTGAGCTTTTTTCATGACTCTAAAACAAAATATATACAAGATGTGCATATTAATTATAGGAACGTGACATTGTAAAGAGAGATGCGCTGTCCAAAGGAGATCAGGTCGGCAGTAAAGCTTAACCCAGATTGCAAGGAACGTTTCCGCAGTAGCACTATTCTCTTACCTACCAATTAGCTATGCAGCACTAGTACTAGATTATAATCAAATATATATATATATATATATAGCTTCTCGGAAACTCAGTTATTAATTACCAAATTAAGAACACTAGTACTTGATTTCAAATTTATAGACCTCTACTAACATTATCCAACATAATGGCTGATTCAACGTCACTTAATGAACAGGTCTTACGCCATTTTCCAATAAATCAATGGAGGTTAAGATGTCTATTTGTAAAATGAAAAAAGGGACCTCAATTACAAGCCCGGCCAACTTCAGCTCACGAGTCCGATCGACTCCATTGAGAAACAACACCTAGAAAAATTCAGGAGCAAGTAAATATTTATGTTTATGTGGTCCAAATATTAAACGTATGCACTAGACACTAGATAATATAGAGATGTGGCTAAGATTACCAAAAAAAAAATATAGATGTGGCTTGATGATCTTAAGTGGTGCACTACATATTTTTAGTCATGGGTCCGACTCTAAAGCCTCTGGTACTCACATCACATATTTATTAATCGCCATTAGTTACCATCCAAACGTACACAAACAAAAGTTTCCCATGTCTTTATGGTGGACAGTCAATTTCTTTGGAGCTTTTAGTGTCAGACTTGCATATGTGTTAAAAATAGTCTACATATGCAATCTGAATAAATATTAAGCTTGGATTATTTTCTAATTATCTATCATCGCCGCCCAGTCGATAATGTAATTAATTAATCTATTTCCATAAATACAAAGAGCAAGCTATACTATCTACTTCCAAATTGAGCTTTGTTAATTTCTTGAAGCAATGAATACACGCCTCAGAGAGCAAACTCATATAGCCTATATAAGAAGCTGATTTTTAATCTCTTATACACGTAGTTAACTTTTGACAATAATTGTGTTTTGGGACGTGAATAAAAGGAGTGAAAAAAGAGTACACTACTCCAACATGTACACTTATAATACTTATACTGCTATCATAACTAGATACATATACTTTTTGAAGAAGTAAGTATGCACCACTACACACGTCTGAGTACTATACCCTACCACTTAAAGCAGAAAAAGGAAAAGTATACCCTACTACAATCCATATTCATAAAATAAAATTTACTTTTCTGATATGACTGCAGAACCATACAAATTCGATACCATACTTTAGAAGTTAGAACTTATCTTCTACGCTAGGTTGTTAACCCAAAATACTAGCTATTGAACTACCAAACTCCATTATCCCTCCATATGTGTTTAACAATATCATCTAACATGACCCTTCTTGATAGTAACTAGCTAGTTAATTAGTTCTATATATACTTCAATGCAGTATAAGATAGAATAAGGTTCCACATGGCACAGATCCTAGAGTAGGAAGTGGGTCTGGGATATATTCAATATCTAGATGCTAAAAATTTATTATTGAAACTTGAGAGAGCGAACCCACCTTCCAAAACTTTACAAATTGATATTAATTATTGTATTGTACAAACTTAAATAATGTAATTGCATTATGATCTAGTCATAGTACTTATTGGGGTCCCCTTCTGGAGGCCGTAACTCAACTAATTTTGTAATAATATATATGAAAAACTCAACCAATTTATTTAGGCTTGGGAATTCTTCTGTTGAAGCCATATATAGTGTAGACCGATTCAAAAGAAATAGAAATTCATATTTTCTGACACGATGAGGAACTTGATATCTATTTGCTTTATAAAAAAGTTTGATGTTGCATTTCTTTCACCATTATTTTGGATTGTAGTTACATGGCATATTCCCACACACATATAAATAGTATAATATTCTTCAATTATTAAACCATGATGTGACTCACTTTTACTGCGACGACTCTCTACTGTACTGATTAATTAATCTAACTGTTTTAAAATAACAAACCATAACAAACAATAGAAAAGTAAACAAGAACAACAGAGATTTTCGTGGAAAACTTTAAATGGAAAAAACTACTGCAGATGAAAAAAAAAATATCACTATGTCAAAATTAAGTCCAACATATGAGCATTTTAAGGTAACAAAATATATAAAACCCTAGAATATACGTGTGAATAAAATAGGTCTACAGTACTCCCTACGGGACTGATTCTTCCACTACTACTACAAATTCCCAAAAAATTCTCATAATTATAGTATTATCACATATATTGCACTGCGAGTTTTTTGGGATAAGCCAAGATTTCGGGTCACTGAAATCTAACACTAACAAAACATGATTATCACATCAAAAGTACTAGATTTATGCTCAGGGGAAGCAATATTTTCAATCATTTTCTCCTTTATATATCATGTATAAATAGAAAACTAAACTGGTGTATAGTACTTTATAAATACATGGTCAATTAAAGTGACTCGAACAACATATATATGAGGATAAATGGTAGAATAATAAGGTTAGTAATGGCAAGTATGAATCAAAATTCGAAACTTAAGATTGGAAAATAAAGAAGTTCCCTTAGAGATATTCAGAAGGAAAATTTCAAAAAGACGGCTAGAGAGTAGAGGCCAAGAAAATAATATAAACACGTGACGTGGAACAAATATAGAAACAATATATATGCACATAAACAATTGACAATCTATTAAAGCCATCAACTTTGAGCAGGTGTCCTCCATTATTTCAAATGGTCTCTCATCCACGTGATGCTCTCACAAAAATAAAATTAAAATTCCATCATATTAAACATACAGATAATAACAATAAGATCAATTCTTTTTAGTATGACCGATGATAGGTCAATGTACACCTGTGATTACATATTATGTAATAATATATTATGCGTGGTAATGATTATATAAAAACGTCACACTTAATCCCAATAATTAAGAGAATTATTATCATTATTATTATTCAATTTTAAGGGGGGAAAAAAGAAGTAATAAGGAGGAACACCAGACATATGGTCCTCTATACTATACGAGTTTGTTAGTTAATGAGTAATCATACGTACATTATAAATAATTGGTTTGGAACATAATTTATTAATTATAAACATTAATAACGGGATTAGTCTTAATATTAAGTGATTATAAATTCGCTTAACACCACAGCACATGCAGTTTTGATATCATTTGTGAGTCATAGCATTGCAAAAAATAATAATAATAATAAAAAAAATAATAATTGAAAGAAAATTAAAAGGGGAGAGGACAACAATGCACGTGGGGTTAGATATTAGGACGGCGCTATAAATGCAGACATGGCTGCTGGCTACAAGACAAGGAACAAATCCAACTAAGCCAACTGTTCTGTTCGTGCCATTTAGCCTTGCCTTGAACCCGAACTCTAATCTCATCGAACCGGTTCTTCCTTTTTTCTGGGTACGAGATTTCGGCCGAAACATCTGTGCTTTTGTCCCTTAAGCCTAAGGGGCTTTGGTCGTGTCTGACCCACCCAAAAATATTTCCTTTCTACGAGTCCAACTGGTACGTTTCGGTCATATTATTAATAATTACTATAATCACCGATTTTATTACACGCGCTTTCTTCTTCATCTCTCTCTCTCTCTCTCTCTCTCTCTCTCTCTCTATAGTCTGTAAATATACACAGGCACATATATATAAACATAAATATAAAGTGCCGGTTTTAGAAGTTTTGATTGGTGTAGGAATGGAAGGGCCTCTCTCTCTCTCTCTCTCTATAGTCTGTAAATATACACAGGCACATATATATAAACATAAATATAAAGTGCCGGTTTTAGAAGTTTTGATTGGTGTAGGAATGGAAGGGCGGCGAAGATTTGGCCGGACGGTGGTGGTCTCTCTCTTGCTGTTTCTACAGAATTTGAGCTTGTGTTGGTCTCTTAACGATGAAGGTCAGTTTACGAGCTTTCTCATGAGCTAGCTATGCGCATCCGTACAGTACTTGAGCGTTTTTTTATGGTGTTTTTAGAGGGAAATGGAACATTTGCTGTAAAGGGTGTTTACAACATGTTTGCTGGTCACGCAGGTTTAGCGTTGTTCAAGTTCCGGGAGAAGGTTGTCACAGACCCATTTGGGGCTTTGTCGAATTGGAATAAAGATTGTGTTGAAAACAACCCCTGTTCATGGTTTGGTGTCCACTGCTCGGCCGGAAAAGTTGTGGCCTTGTGAGTATATATGTACATACACACACATATATGTATATATGTATATGTCTGTATATCTGTTGTTTTGTGTAGTAACTTTGTTTGGAGTGTTTAAAAGGTTCAATTTCATAATTGATATGATTCATTCTATGGCATTTTGATTGGTGAGAGAGAACACCACAATTTATGAAGATTTGAAGCACTCAATTGCATAGTTCCATGTGTAGTTAACTCAATTTTAGGATTTTTATACTCTAGATCGAATCATTGAACATAAGGTTAATGTAACATGTAAATTTGAATCGTCTCAGTGGTTCAATTTGCTTTTAATGGAGTCAGATTTGACAATCTTGTAGGATTTTGAGGGATCTTTGCCTTGAAGGAACTTTGGCACCTGAGCTTGGAGAGCTGGTTCACCTAAAATCTATGTAAGCATATGTGCATATATATATATATATATATATATATATATACACACACACTAGACATCAACAATATTGTTCCTATGTTTCTAAACTATATCATTACTAGTTCTTCATCGCGATGTTTTGAAATCTGGTGCTTCTATATTGTGACAGTACTTTGCGAAACAATTCTTTTTATGGAAAGATTCCAAAGGAGATAGGAGAGTTGAAGGGGCTGGAGGTTCTAGACCTTGGATACAATAACTTCAGTGGATCATCTTCTTCTGCTTTCAGCCATAATCTATCCCTGACTACCCTGTAATTTGAATCTTTCATACTGTTTACATTGATCAGTGAATTCTTTTATGTGCTTCTACCAAGTCAGTATTGCGATTCTTCCTGCAGTTTACTTGACAACAATAGGTTCCTTGATGGCACTTCTCCTGAAGGTTATGAGCTTAAGATTCATCCTGAATTTGAAGGGCCTGAAGATCAGCCAACATCTTGTAAAAGCAGATCAATCATTTGGTAAGCAATGGGCAACAAATGTGATGTATGTCTAAACCTGGGATTTAAACATACTAGGGAAAGGAGAGTGTTCTACTCATGCAGGCAGTCATAAATGTCCTCTTTATGAACCTTAGCTTAAATATCTGAGGAGAAATTCTCTTCCTTTTGTTTCAGCCTTAGCGATTAATATTTCAAAATGAAATGGAAATCCATCTGGTGAATTAAAAAGATATCGACGGCTCTGATTATGCATGCCACACATTTCATTTTTTTTTTTTAATGAAACTACATCATAGTTGTACAAGCAGGGTTCAGGACCTGTTTTGAAAAAAAGAAGTGTCCAGTGGTGAAGGTGTCATATGGATAATATAAGGACTGAATTTAGAGGGAAAAAAGTGTTTTTTGAAAAGTAGAAACCGCAAATCTTTTCCTGTAACAGTCTAGAAAATAATTTCCGTCCTGTGAACACTTCCATTAGTGCCATGGTTCTGAAGACAAGCTGAACAACCTCGATAATTCTTATGATTTGACATTTCACAATTTTTTTTTTGGCTGAAAGTAACATGTTTATCATTTGTTTTTCATCAATTTAAGTTGAATACAATTGCCTCAACACATTGTCATGATTAATATTTTCTCTATGTTAGGGACACTGCTGAATCTGGACATGTAGTTTACAGGAGATTGTTGCAGGAGCCAACCAGGCCAAAAACGGATAAAGAGAAGCAAGAGGATCAAAAACCAAAAGCACCTACTCACTCTTCCTCACCACCAGTTAATCTGCTTGCATCACCATCGTCATTACCTTCTTCAGCTTCAATGTTACCCTCAAATTCACCACTCTCATCATCACCATCTCCATTTGAGTCACCAATATTGTCCCCATCGCAATCTCCCTCCAGTAACTTTTTGTCTCCTTCACCCTCACTCTCACCTTCACCTTCACCTTCACCCTCACCTTTGGTATCTCCTAGTACAGACCCTCCAGTTGCAGTAAACCTACCAGTTGTTATCCCTGCACCAAAGGAATCCCATTCTATTTTATCACCTTCCCCTGCTTTAGCTCCAAAGGCTACCAAGAAAGACAATCATGTCATTGTGATTATGGCAGGAGTTGTTGGCGGTGCCTTATTTATTTTGATTTCAGCTGTTAGCATTCTTTTCTTCCGAAGCAGCAAAGTTGTTACCGTCAGACCCTGGGCGACTGGGTTAAGTGGGCAGCTGCAGAAAGCATTCGTAACAGGTCATTCTTCTTCCTCTTGATCCTTGAGACTAATAGTTACTTACCAATACCAGAATTATGACTGTATCCCTAGCATTTTGACGCATCTTTTGGTAGTAAGAGGACTTCAGTAACAGCATAATCAGATGGATAAATAATATTTGAACTCTTTTCCTAATTTATTGATGGTACCCTTGCACGGCAGTCTACTGAATTCTGTTTATATTTCTTGTATCTACCTGGTGCCCTTATTGTCCAAATTTATTCCTTTTGGGGTATAAGATAAGATTATAGTGTGCTTCATTTCCAGCTAAATATTATAAGTTCTCATGTTTGAGGTTCTCTTTGTCAGGTGTACCAAAACTCAACCGATCAGAAATTGTGGCTGCTTGTGAAGATTTTAGTAATATAATCGGCTCTTTTTCAGACGGCACCGTGTATAAAGGAACTCTATCTAGTGGGGTTGAAATAGCTGTGACATCTAGTGAAGTGAAATCTCATGAAGACTGGTCTAAAACTTTGGAAGGTCAGTTTAGAAAGCAGGTATGTAGTGTAGCATCAATTTTCGTCATCATTTATGCATTCAATATCAGTGTCCAATTGTAAATTTTCACGACTGTGATTATTTCTTTTACAGATAGAAACACTGTCTAAAGTAAACCACAAGAATTTTGTGAACCTTATCGGCTTTTGTGAAGACGAAGAACCATTCACAAGGATTATGGTTTTTGAGTATGCTCCAAATGGAACGCTGTTTGAGCATCTACATAGTGAGTATCTTAGCACAAAAAAAGATAACTTCACCTATATTTTGTTTAAACTTGCTTTATTTTTTTTTAGAAACAAGAAGCATATTCTTCTAGTTTTCCAAATAGTAGATATAGCATTTGTAAGCCATTATCGTGACAATTCAACTTATGACTGCCTTATACTTACCCATGATTTTGAGTTTTGACTATGATGAAATTCAATATTTCCAGTAAAAGAAGCGGAGCACTTGGACTGGGGAATGAGACTACGTATAGCTATGGGCATGGCATACTGCCTAGAGCATATTCACCAACTGACTCCTCCTATAGCCCATAAGGATTTGCATTCTTCCTCTGTATACTTGACTGAAGACTACGCAGCCAAAATTTCAGATTTTCGGTTTTGGAATGAAGTAACTGCAGCAAAAATGCAATCAGCTGCCAGGGAGCTCGTGGAAATCCCATCAGCCGATCCGGAAAGCAATGTGTACAGCTTTGGGTTGATTTTGTTTGAAATGATAACAGGTAGGATTCCATACTCTGCGGACAACTGCTCCCTTGCGGATTGGGCATCAGACTATCTGAAGGCTGAGCATTCCTTGAGAGAAATGGTGGATCCAACCTTGAAGTCTTTCCAAGAAGACGAACTCGAGAAGTTGTTTCAAGTGATAAAAGATTGTGTGCACCCTGACCCGAAGCAGAGACCAACAATGGTGGAGATCACATCCAGGTTGAAGGAGATAACTGCTATGGGGCCTGATGGTGCAACACCAAAACTATCTCCTCTTTGGTGGGCAGAGCTTGAAATTATGTCTTCAGAAGGAAGCTAAGACATTTGAGTATTAGTTCATTTTTTTCTTTTACCTTATTATTATTCTTTCTCTTCAAGTGGTCTTTTTTGCATTATCTTTTATGATTCTGTTTTGATCACGTTAACCATGGTATGAAAGGTAAATATGCTTGTGTCTACTAATGCTTGGTAGTGGAAATGTATCCCTGTACATAAGTGAGAAACGGAGGGATTAAGCTTTTCTTCTCTCCCTCAACCCTGTCTTTTCCGGCTGTATGAAGTTTAAAACTTAGTATTTTCAAATGTATTTCTTTAGATAAATAAATGATTACATTCTTTGACAATTAGCTTCTAAAGGGTGAAGGATGTTATCAACCCAAGTTTGTGACCGATCACATCCTTACCGCCGTAACGTGCCAACCTACCCCAATTTTTCCTTCTGTTTCTAGAAGCTAGAGTGTCCTGCAACCCGAAAACTTTCCCTTAAAACAAATCAGGGACAAACGTCCACATTGCAGGACTTGTTTGGGGTTATGCTCTTACACTACGAAAGATGAAGAAAAAAGTAAAAAGGATTAGAGTATATGGAGTACCAACCAAGAAACAAAATCTATGAGTCGAAGAAGAAAAAATGTGACTCCTTTACCATGTGTATGTGGGTTAAGTGAACTATGCCAATGCATTATTTTAAAAAATAATGTGTCAATGCTAAATTTAGGGACACGTCAAATTTAGTATGCATTTTTTGAATTTTACTCCAATGCTTATATGCTAAAAGAAATATTATTTTGTATTTTAAACATATATAAAATATATATTTTTTCTATTATATACTCTTATTATTTTATCATTTAATTGATAATCATAAAAATTAACTTTATCTACCAATTTAGAAATACAAATATTCTATATAAATGAACAAATTAGACAATGCAAAAAAACTTATAAATAAAAAAATATTCTCCTATTAATTATAATTAATTATAATTTAGTAAGGATAAACTTATAAACAAAATTTAATGAAAAAAATAAATGCAGACATTGAATTTTGATAACATTGTGAAACACATGAATATTATATATATAAAATAGTATCAATGTTGTAAATAACAACACATGCTAAAATCTATACCAAATATACACACTCTTAGAGAGCTATTTTTTTTACCCAAATACTAAAATTTAGCATTAGAATGACATTTAGCATATTTATTGGAGATGCTCTAAAAGTAGAGTGAGTTTAGAAAATACAAGCATAGACAAACACCCCTTTTAATTAGAATGACATTTAGCATATTCATTGGAGATGCTCTAAAAGTAGAGTAAAATATAAGCGTAGACAAACACCCCTTTTAAGAGTTGCATTTTTTTTTCTTTAATAGTATAAAGATAGTACTATACCTATTAAAGTGTTTTTGATTCCAAAGTAGACAACTATAATAAACTAATTAAAATTCTCAAAAGAATTTTGTGTATTAAAATCCTGACAAAATCGATCCCTAATAAAGGGATTTATGTAAATCACTATTGTTGTGCATTTCAATAGAGCTCTACACATCATATGTTGATTTTTTATGACCCTTCACTCAATATCCATTATTAGTATCTCTCACTTCAAATCAAAAAATCATAAGAGGACAAATATCATCATGTATACCATCTAGATTTGTATTGATCTGAATGAAAACTATACTAAAAAGATCCACAATATAAGATCCACTAAAAATCATCATAAATCTAGATATAAGTGGACTAAAATAACAAAAATATACGTTTATTTCAAAACCAACACATATCTAGATATAAATGGAGTTATATCTTCCCGAACGAATAAAAGGATTATTGAAAAGTATAAGGAAAATGACAAAGAAAATAAAGCTCCCCACCAAATAGACAGACCAAAAGATCTCCCTCTTCTGTAGGTTGGAAGAAGTCTCCTAGAGGTTGGAAGAAAGACAGTGAGGCGAAGAAAGAAGAACAAGAGAAGAGGAGGAGATTATTTGAGAAGTGAGCCTTTTGATCATTTCTACTTTTTAAATCCAGCTGCATTTTTCTTTTGTCCTTTTTTTTGTTCATTTTACAATGAAAATGGTTTATCTCTTAAAACATAGGTGTAAACTGTGTAACAATCTTAAAGACTGAAAATCTTTAAGCCAATAGTTCATGTACACAAGGATCTGAGTTTGAACGCGTTCTTTTGACAAGGCGCGCAAAGTAATGCTGTACAAATTCTAAATATAGCGTGGCTGAAGTTACAGCGCAAAATCCTATCTTCAACCTAAGCTCCTGAACAAAAGAACGTTTGCTTTGATCCCCTTCTGTCATAACCATCTTCACTAGTCATTGGCTCACTTTAAAGACTGCTCTTAGCTCGCTCTCCAGCTGTCATCATCCCGTTCAAGAACGGCATTTTCTCATACCACCTCCTTGCTTCTCGTTTTCACTCGGTGCATTCCTTCCTTGTGCCTGGCAAAGCTCGAAGCCAGCTTCTGTCATGCTGATCTTGATTTCTAGGAAATGGTTTTTGTATGCTTAAAAAAAATCACCAGGATGGGATTCCTGACCACTGAGTAAGACATCTCCCGCACCAATGATTTCAAAAGGCAAATACATACAACTGAATGACTTGAAACTCAATTATGAATCGCTGAATTGTGTGCTCGATTATAAAGATCAAGAGTGTCTGTGTGGTTGGGATCCAAGCAGAGAGCCGCTTGGCAATCTCGAAGAGCAGATGTTGTGTTCCCCATTGAATCATAGAACGCAGCTCGAAGATGAAGCATTTGCAAGTCAGGCCTGAAACTGAGGGCTTTTGTAAGCTCCTCTACTGCTTCATTCTCTTTCTGGTCATCCATCAGCACTGGTGATATGCAGTTCAGTACATTAGCAAACAGAGATTCAAATAATATAAATAAAATAAAATAGTACAACGTAAGAAAATGAAAGTGAAAGAAGTGAAAATAAACAGAAAATAATAAAATTCTAGCATATACTCATCAGATGGCAAAAATCCAAATCTAATATCTACAGAATGACTCCCGACTGAAAATCAAAATGCAATACATAGAGAAAGTAAAAAGGTCATGTAAAGGGTCATCAAAGTTACCAGCTGCCCTGTATCTGTAAGGGTACGTTCTCAAAGGATCCAGTTCAGTTGCAGTATCAAGGTCCTGCTTTGCCATCTCACGATCATCACAGTATTCTGAGCGTTTCTCGTAAGCTGGTGCATTGTTTTCTGCCTTTCCTATAAGCTTGGTCATCTCATCATATGCAGCTTTCCGTTGATTTCTCAAATGGTAAACTCGTGCCAGTCCTTGATGAGCTCTTGTATGCTTGATGTCAAGGGCATTCTTATAACAGCCTGCAGCCTGATTCAGATGATCACAATCCACATAAATGCTGCCTAGATTGTTTAGAGCCTGCAATGTTATTCATACACAACAGTTCACTGTCAAACAAGTACAAAAATTCAGAATGCCACACAGCAAAGCATATATAAAAGTCTCACCTGCCCTTTCCTAAGACCATCTGAAGGACATCTGAGAGCTTCCTCCAGCAGTTGAATGACACAAGGCGAAGATTCAGGATTCAAACTCGTATCCGCCAATACATATGCCTTGAGGAAAAAGGCTTCAAATGATCTCTGGATAGAGATAGACTTCTCGGCTCTAGAGAGAGCTTCTTCACGATTGCCAGTGTCATATAAAATCCATCCTTCATAGACTAGCCTTTCATGCTCAGAACTACTATGATTTCTGGCCAACCGCAAACTGCGCATTGCAGCTTTCTGACAGTTTAACCTAAACCAAGCACGTTTGTTACAATGTCTAATACTTTGAAAAGCTAAAATTGTCATGCATTTAGTTAAGACAGAGAGCTAAATCTATAACTACAAAAGCTTACCTTAAAAGAAGTAGAGATTGGCGAAACAGGAGAACGCTATTTGCAGGGTCACTTCCCAGCATCTGATGTATGATTGCCAGAGAGCCAATATCATCAACGGAAGACCATCTCTCGTAAAGGCACATCCAGCAATCAGCCTGACTCCATTTCTGAACCAGACGACTGAGAACCTCAATCAAGTAGTCCCCTTTAACCTTCCCACCAAACATCATGTAATTGGGTTCCAAATTTAATATAACCCGAATATCTCTTATAGCATTCTCGTAATCCTCAAGTGCAATGAAGAACCAAGCCCGCAATTCAAGACAGTCAGGGGAGAGCTTAAACCTGATTATTCTGTCAATCTCCAAAATTCCAGCCCGAATTTGTTTCTCTTCCATCTTTGCCACAGCTCTGTACTTGTACGGAAACAAAAGAGTTGGATCCATTTTAGTGGCAGTGGTCAAGTCCGAAAGCTTTTCTTTGCCAATGTTATAAAGAGAACGTTCCTGGTACATCCAACCAGCTGGTTTATACTCAGAGATGACAGAGCTCATTAACTTATATGCTGAATACTGTTGTCCCAGCTTGTGCTTAGCTCTGGCAACACCAGCCATGGAATACACATGACCAGCCTCAACAGCTGCCTCAAAATGACGCTGCGCAGCAATGAACTCTCGTCTTTCAAGCAAAACGCAACCCAATTGATGAGCCGCAAGCGCCTTCTGCCACCTCTCGGTGGCGCATTCTCCTAATCTCTTCAGTAACTTCACTGTCATTTTCGATACCATGCTTTCCTCCATAGCCACCTGACCAAGGAAACAGTAAAACAAGAAAGAAGCACCGCCCAACATGGCGAATCTCCCCCTAGTCTCGGAGCTGCAAAGAAATTTCATAACCTTCGGTCTGCATAGAGAACTCGGGAGCCTTCTGAGCAAGACCTGCAAGCAAGAAGCCACAAGAAGATCCGCGGTCTCCTCCAAACCATATTCAATGAGAAGCAATGCATCATCAATGGTGAAAACCAAGGAAGCCAAGTGGGCATCACAAGCCGACTTCATCTCATCACAACAGAACCTATTTGATAAAGAAAGTAACTCCACAACAATCTTTGGACTCAAAAAGTCCAAACTCCTAGTCCTACTATACACTTCCACAGCTCTCATTCCCTCTATAGAGATCCCATTTTGAGAAAAATCAATCTTTCCCTTTCTAGACTCCTTAAAACTACCATAAAGCATAGCCTTAAATGGGGTTGAAAGTGTCCCCATTCTATAACGAACGCATTTAATCTCTTCATTACCAATGTAAAACGAAACATCGTTGTCCTCCTCCGAACACAGAAACTCATTTTCCTTAAAAACTGGATTACTAATTACCTCAAAAGGACCGCATCTACATTGGCAACGATCAAAAACAGAATCTGGAGCATACCCTTTTACCAAAGCAGCCTTAGGACATTCAACAACGTACCCACCACAGTCCATGGCCGACACACCCACCAGTTCATCCTCTCTCCTCTCAAACCTTAGCCAGGCCGAGAGAACAACCTTGGAGAACACATCCTCGGCGTGTTGACGCGCGGCGAGTAGGCACCGCCGGAGCAGCTTCGGGTCGCCGAGGCCACGCGCGAGCGAGCACTGCTCGGCGAAAAGCGACGACTTTTTCGACGTAGACGGGCAGCTCTCGATACGGCGGTAGAGCTCAGCTAATGACTCGACCAAGTCAACGGGCTTGAGGTAAGGGTCTAAACCGGGTTCAAGGAAGTCAGTTGCAGGGAATCCATAAGGAAGAAGAGCTTCGGAGACTGAAACCGAGTTGTGGGCCTTGTTGGGCTTTGAGTTCGAGACCAGAGATTTGATTATCTGTGCTTCGAGCTTAGCTCTGGCAGCACCACCACGAGGGGTTTTTCCGGTGGAGTTGTCAGTGGGATTAAAGGCGTGAACTTGGGCACTCTTGAATCGGTCTATAAGCTTAAGCCCACGCATTTTTATATATTTTTTTAATGGAACGAATGAATATTCGACTCAAATAATGACTAGACTAAACAGATGGGCTCAAGTCTCAAATGGGTTATGAAGATTTCCTCTTGAGAAAACAGAGAAAGAGATAACCGTACAAGCGTAAGCATGGTGTTAGTTTCTCGGGAAAATGAGGAGGAAAATAGCTTGTTAGGCTTTGTCTTTGTTCCCTTTCAATCATGGGATAGATTCTTTTTAAGGCTTAAGGAAAGCGCTATGTCATTTGCAGTGCTCTATGGCAGTTTTTGTTGGACTCTAACCTTCTGCCTGATTTATCTGTCTCACATTTTGTCTAACCAGTTAAATTTAGAAAACATATTATTTAATTTTTTCTCTTATTTTCCGTCTCTGCTAAATTTAACGAGTAACTGGCTTTTTAAAAAAAAAAATAGAAAAACCCAAAGAAAAGATCACGTTTTTCTTGAGGGGCCCACGTGCGTTCCCATTCTCTCTTCACGCCTTCTCTCTCTCCAAATCCAAAGAACACAATTTTTGGAAATTTCAAAGAGAAAAGCTCAAGTCTTCCGATTTGGCCTTCGTCTAGATATCCCGTAAGAGAAAGCTCAAGCCTCCAGAAATCGGATATGGAGATCGATCTCAAACCTCCAACAATGGCCAGAAGCCACTTGTTTAAAAAGATCAGTTTATTGAGGCAAAGGTCGTCGTTTTCAAGTTCAACCTCGATGTAAAATTGCTTGCTGAAGGACTTATCTACGGTAATGGAGGCAGCGCGAGGAGTAGACAGGTCCTCGAAGACAGTATTGAAGCTTGTGGGTGGGGTTAGGACAGCGGTACCGAGACTTGAGGTAGAAAGACAATGTGCAATAGTGTGGCTAAGGGGCTTCGTACGAAATTATTTTTTGAGATGGCTCTCTTCGGACCTGAGTCGAATTGAAACTCCTGGGCCAGTGAGGACAGCATAACTTCTGGAACCTTGAAGAAAACCTTCGAAGAAAGTATACTCTTTTGTCACTCCTCCCGCGTAAAAACCTTTTGCGGGTAATTTGGACATTTTACTAATTTTTCAAATATAATTATGGAGGGATTAATTTATAAAAATTTTGTATGGAAAGACTAAATTGAAAATTTTAGAAGACAGAATTGATAGTTGTGGTTGGTGATAGGAAGCTTCTTGCTGATTTGATTGTGTTGCCGATTGGACAGTATAACGTGATACTCAGTATGGATTGGTTGTCAAAGTATCGAGTCATTGTAGACTGTCATAAGAAGCGGGTGACTCTTTTTCCTGGTGATGGGTAAGCTATTGTCTATTAGGCTGGAAAGAGTCCGTTGAATCCTAGTCATGTTCTGAAAGTGTGTATGGGTGGAAAGAAGAAACTCGAGTGTTATGGGAACTTATTTTCCATTGATGGTGAGGTGAGGGCAGATGACCAAGACCCATGGATTCCAGTATTGTGTGAGTATTCGGAGGTGTTTCTTGAAGACTTACCGGGGTTATCACCTGATAGGGAGATCGAGTTCTATATTGAACTAGTTCCTGGAACTCAGCCAGTTTCTATTCTAGCCTATCGCATGACACCTGCTGAGATGGAAGAATTAAGAAAATAGTTGGACGACCTGCTTTCCAAGGGTTTTATTCGCAGTAGCACTTCTCCTTGAGGTGCTTCTGTTTTGTTTGCGAAGAAAGCTAATAGTTCGTTGAGACTTTGTGTGGACTACAAGAAATTGAATTAGTAGACAGTGAAGAACAAGTATCCTCTGCCAAGGATAGACGAGTTATTTGATCAACTCAGTAGTTTAAGGTTCTTGTCTAAGATCGATTTGAGATCTGGTTATTATCAGTTGAAGATAAGAGAGGATGATATACCTAAGATAGCATTCAGAACCTGATATAGTCATTTTGAGTTTCTAGTAATGCCATTTGGTTTAACGAATACATCTGCAGCCTTTATGGATCTCATGAATCGGATTTTCAGGCCTTTTTTGGACCGTTTTGTGATTGTGTTCATCGAAGACATCCTGGTATATTCTAAGACTCGAGAAGAGCATGTCGAATATCTGGGGATAGTCCTCAAGACCTTGAGAGATCATCAATTATATGCCAAGAAATCGAAGTGTGACTTTTGGATGTCAGAAGTGAAGTTCTTGGGCCATGTGATTTCTCACGAAGGTATTTCAGTTGATTCTGCTAAGATCAAAGCTGTTTTAGAGTGGGAAAGGCCGAGAAATGTGACGGAGGTATGTAGTTTCCTCAGTTTGGCAGGCTACTACCATCGTTTTGTGCAAAATTTCTCGAGAATTGCTTTGCCTTTGATGAAGTTGACCAGAAAGGACGTCAAGTTTGTTTGGGATCACGAAAGTGAAGAAAGTTTTGTCAGGTTGAAGCAGAGCTTGACCACCGCACCAGTTCTTACTGTTCCTAACAGTAACGAGCCTTATGTGGTGTATACCGATACTTCAAAGACGGGTTTGGGATGTGTCTTGATGCAGAATGGTCAGGATGTGGCTTAAGCTTCTCGTCAGTTGAAGCCACATGAGAGAAACTATCCCACCCATGATCTGGAGCTTGCAACAATGATCTTTACCTTGAAGATTTGGCGATGTTACTTGTATGGTGTGAAGTTCGACATATTCTCTGATCATAAGAGTTTGAAGTACCTCTTTACCCAGAAGGATCTGAACTTGAGACAACGAAGATGGGTTGAGTATATGAAGGACTATGACTTCGACCTACAGTATCATCCTGGTAAGGCTAATGTTGTAGCTGATGCATTGAGTAGGAAGCCTCGTGGTGCACTAGCTGCACTGGTATTTGAAGATTGGAGGAACTCAGTTGTGATTGGTGACTACAACTTGTAGTACCTTGAGAATGAAGGTGTTGCTTGCCTGAGCAACATTGTGATTTCATCATCTCTTCTCCAGACTATCCAACAGAGACAGTGGCAAGACAAGGAGTTGAGGACAACCTAGAACCGACTTCGGAATGGTGAACAGTTAGATGGTTGGAGTACTAACAAGGAAGGTTTTTGCTTTTCGGTGGGAAGTTTGCTGTAGCTAATTACCCTAATCTTCGAGAAACCATTCTAACAAAGGCTCACAAATCAAGATTCGCAATACATCTGGGTAGTACCAAGATGTACCGAGACTTAAAGCAGCAGTATTGGTGGAAAGGGATGAAGAAGGATATAGTTACCTTTGTGGCTAAGTATTTGACTTGTCAGCAAGTCAAGGCTGAACATCAGAGGCCAGCTGAGTTACTTCAGCCGTTGTCAATTCCTGAATAGAAGTGGGACAAGAACACGATGGACTTCGTGACCAATTTGCCAAAGACCTTGAGGAAGAATGACACAGTTTAGGTGGTAGTCGATCGGTTGACGAAGAGTGCTCACTTTATACCAATCCGGATGAACTACTCACTTACTAAGCTCAGTAGACTGTATATGGAGAATATCATACGCTTGCATGGTATACCTTCAAGCATAGTCTCCGATAGAGATCCAAGGTTCACTTCCAAGTTTTGGAGAACCTTGCAGAAAGCATTGTACGTAGTTGGATATTAGTACGGCTCACCATCCTGAGTCAGATGGTCAGTCTAAAAGGACCATTCAGATTCTTGAGAACATGCTACGTTGTTGCATACTGGATTTTGGCGGGAATTGGGATGATCATCTTCCTTTGGTGGAATTTGCTTACAATAACAGTTACCAGACCAGTGTGGGAGTGGCTCCATATGAAGTGTTGTATGGAAGGCCGTGTAGGTCGCCTTTGTGTTGGGCAGAATCCGAAGAGCGTGTTACTCTTGGACTTGAATTGATTGAAGAGACTACTGAGAGCAAGGATATCCAAGAGAGAATCAAAGAGATTCAGAGTCACCAGAAGAGTTATGCTGACCCTAAAAGGCATGAGGTAGAGTTCGATACTAGTAATTCCGTATTCTTAAAAGTGACACCAAGGCAAGGTGTTACAAGATTTGGAATTAAGGGTAAGCTTATTCTAAGGTATATTGGTCCTTTTGAGATCACTGAGAGAATTAGACTAGTGGCGTATCGCTTGAATCTGTCTGCACAGTTGGGTCACATGTATAATATGTTTCACGTGTCGATATGAAGAAGTACACACCGAACCCATCTCATGTTGTTCAGTACGTGCATGTACCAATCCAAGAAGATGCGTCCTATAAAGAGTAGTCTGTTCACTTGTTGGCTAGAGAGTTGAAGGTGCTTCGCAACAGAGAGATTCCACTTATCAAGGTACTTTTGGAATATCATAAAGAAGACGAGACTACTTAGGAACTCGAGACGAAGATGTACGAGAAGTACCCTCATTTGTTTAACTTTCAGTCAGAAGTTGTATTATGATGTAAATCTTGACTTGTATTTTGAATTTTGGGACGAAATTCTTTTAAGGAGGGAAGAATGTAAAAACTCGGATTTTGGGAAGGTAATTTGGACATTTTACTAATTTTTTGGATATAATAATGGGGGGATTAATTTGCAAAAGTTTTGTGCAGAAGGACTAAATTACAAATTTTGGGGAACAGAATTGATAGAGATTTGAAATTTTGGGGACTTTAGTACAATTTTCCCCATAAAACAGAGCCATGTGCCCTGTCCTTTCTCTCTCTCTCTCTCTCTCTCTCTCTCTCTCTCTCTCTCTCTCTCTCTCTCTCTCTCTCTTTTCTCTCCCTCTCTCTCTCAGGTCTCCCTTGGCCGAAGGAGGACCACCGCCGTAGCTCGCCTTCCACCGTTGTCTGCCCACACAGCCCACCGGTCAAGCTCCCCCATACCGTGCCGAGTCGACGCCGACCAGTTGCCGCCATCGGAGAGGCCGCCATTGCCGGAGAAGAGAAAATGACCGCGGAGGATTTTTCGTCGCCGGCGACGATTCTGGCCTCCGTTCGACCTCAAACCAGACTCGTTGGATTCATCTCGTTGAGAGGAAGCTTAAGGTATATATATCTTAACCTCATAATGCCTGAATCAAAAGTTGCCATTTTTGGATATTTTGAGTTTAAGTTTGACATTTTGATCCAGCTGTTGGATGGTGATTTTGTTGTCATTTTTGGATTGTACTTAGAAAATGGGAAAGTTTGATATATATATATATATATATATATTATCTATGTTTGACCAACACGAAAATCGAGATTGGACGATTGAGATTTACCTCGATTTGCGTGCCACCGGCCTGGTGTGGGCTCTGACCTGAATTAGACAAGTTATATGTCTAACCTAGCTATTTTTGGTGCTAGGAATTCAGTGAAGAGGTCCATTTGTGGAATTGAAGCTCCGTTGAAAAGTTTGTTATCAAGAGGAGTAGAAGGTCATATTGACTATAGTTTGTTATCTTGATAATACTTGGAGTGTGATATTGTGGTG
Source organism: Parasponia andersonii (assembly GCA_002914805.1). Lineage (NCBI taxonomy): Eukaryota > Viridiplantae > Streptophyta > Magnoliopsida > Rosales > Cannabaceae > Trema > Trema andersonii. The sequence goes on along the minus strand of JXTB01000612.1, from coordinate 175,698 downwards.
TTTAAACTATTTGTGTTTTGTATTAGCATTGAACCAAAATTATTGCTTTCTATTTTATCTGAGAACTTATGTATGTCATTCTAGGATTTGAATTTCGTTGCGGATGATGGTGATGCTTGAACTTATATTTGATTTCATGTTTTTAAATTATTATTCGGTCTATATTTAATAGTGTATATGAACTGTAGAAGTGGTTCACGAGATGAAATTCCAATTATTTTATTTAAATGGACCGTTTTGTAAAACTAGAACTTTTGACACATTTCAAATAAATCAAGGAATTTTCTATCTTTGTGAAATTCCCCTCCTACTAGTGGCCCGAGTTTTGGGCCGTGACATCCCCAATTTAGAGTTCGGTAATTTCACTTTGATTAGTCTCATATGAATTTTTTTATTTCGCTAATTTATGTGATTTTGCTTGTTTTTAATTTTAATTTCGCTAATTTATGTGGTTTGATTGTTTTTAAATCTAATTTATTCGGTTAATAGTCAATGATTACTTCACACAAATAAACTGATCCACTCATAGAATTTTCAAATTTAGATTACTACTCAAAATGAATGTAGAGAGTTGGAAGTTTGAAGCAAATGGAATTTGATCATTCAAATCATAGGAAAAAATGTTTTAAATTTAAGGAAGGTAAATTTTAACTCTTCACTCTATTATGTGAAGAGTTAACTTTATATATATATATATATATATATATATATATATATATATATATGGGCACCAATTCAGTAGGTATTTTTTTTTTACTATGCATATGTATCAATTTGGATAATGAAAATTTAGCATGCACATTTTTTTTATTGTAAAAAGTAAGAGAGAGAAAGATCATTAATGATGCACGTCTTTTCATACACTTCATTATAGCTATTGGATCACCATCTAATGGTGATCTAACGGCTAAAAAAAAAATATCTATTCGTAGGTTAAAAAAAAATACGATTGACAACCTATATATATATATATATATATATAATTCAATCAAAAAATTAAGAGCCGAGAATATTAGTATAAATCATAAAACTAAAAGTTCAGTTATTACTTAAACTTTCTGGTTTGGATTCCTTGAACCGAGTTTTATTTTACACCATGTTCTCTTTTCAAGGATTGTCATACCACAAGGAGCAACTATATAGCTCTAAAATTAATTTTAGTTCTAATCAAATGGATACTGATAAGTAACCAAAGTCACAAATTAGCTTGTTGAACTAGAACCAAAGTCTTTTTTTTTTTTTTTCAGTTCTTTGCAGCCTAAATCATATGAAGACATTTTTGAATGGAATAAGCCACTTAAGAATGATGACTAATTATTTTGGGAATCCAGACCTTTGAGAAGTGGAACACAACTGAAAGTAAGATTGCGACGTTACAGGCACATGACAAATTAGTTTCTTTCTTGACAATATTAGAGGTTATTGGTTTAGGAGTTTGGTAATTATGTACCCAAACCAACTTTGGACAAAAGTTTTTGTTTAAATTACAGTAGCTTGTAGCCTATAATGTAAGAGTTCTTTCTAAGATATTTAGAGATATCTTTAATACTTTCTTTATATAATATCTTTTTATACTCTATCATTGAAAAAATAATATTTCTCTACTTTGTTCAAATCCCGATGAGATTCCTTTATAAGCATTATCAAACATTCAGTTTGAGTGTCAACTTATAAGTAACAAGTGGAACAAATGGAACTAGGGAAGAAATATCTTGAACAATCAAGAGAAATATAATCCAACAATTTTTATAATTTAAAGGACTCAAAATTTCAAGATACTAAGGAAAAAAATTCGGATCCAAAACTTAGATATCAAATGTCTAGATTATTCACTTCTCAATATTTGTGCCTTCTTTCACTCGATCATCAAGTGGTTGATTTCTATGAAATTCAAATATATGACTTCTTGTATAGAGTGAATGAGTTTGCAGATCATAAAATAGACAAATGTAAGTGATTGTGTATGACATAAAATTAGTAGAAGACAGAAGCTGCAAAATTAAATTTGCCACCTGTTGTAGCAATTCCATCACGCTCCTCTTGTTACTTGAATCACCGTGACCAAACTGACTTCCATGCTATATTGAAAAGTATATTATTCAATAACATGAAATAATTTACTAATAAAAAATACACATACTTTTAAAAACAGAAAAACTGATTATATGCACACCTGGATAAGATGAGATGGTGGAGAGAGATATACTTGTGAATTTGGCAAAAAAAAGTTTAGTAAAAGAGACATCAATATTCAGATGTTTGTTTCCATCATAATTAGATGAAATCTGAACACAAGAACTTATGTCAATACAAAAACTAAATCAAGTAAAAATTAGTGAGAAAATCAAGCAAGTATAATACCTGTGATGCATCCGGAAATAATAATTCGTGTTCGAGTGGACCTTCAAAGCTATTATTATTAAATATCATTCTAGTTGAAACCTGAACATAAGAATATACGCCAATATATAAAAACTAAATGACTTAAAAGTAGTAGAAAAATCAAATAAATAAAATATTTATCTTGTAATACCTTTTTTTTCTTTTTAGCCATCTCAAGGGAACTTTTTGGCCTGCTAGATTTGCCGCGAGCTCTTCCTTTCGTTTTATCCCTCTAATGTTATTTTCATCTTTACTGTGAAATTCACTCCCATTTTGGACATGTAACATTTGAGTATGGAAATTTGAACTAGACTTTTCAATCTCTCTTCCTCTTAAATATGCATTAACATCTTCCAAAATCTTTCTAAGATCACTGATTGCAATTTCATATGTTTTCTCATTCTCTGCTGCCTTCGTTGCTATACGAGTTTGAAATCTACACATCTTTTGGTAATGATTTGCCATGTTGACTTTAGGATCCTCGTTGTGTATACTTTTACATTTATCTACTTCACTTTCAATCCTTGCATCCTTCGTCTATCTTTTCAAAATGTACTGTGGAAGAAATTTCAATATATTTTTTTCGGAAAGAAATTTAAGAGCGTGTGAGCACAAAATTCTTGTAAACTCAAATTTTTTGCAAGAACATTTCACCATGTAATTAGATGAATCGTATTCAACAATATGGTGAAGATAATTTTTCTTGGAGATAACTCTATACTTTGATAATGTTTCATTTTCACCACAAAAAATAATAGCGCAATCATAACTCTCACATACTTGAGACTGAAATATATTTACCATTGCTAGGGTATAAAGACTTGATGCATGCTTCAAAATTTCGACTTTAAATGATAATATCAATCTAGTTTGGCTTGCTCTAAAATCAACTTGCAACTCTTCGTAACAATAATGCTCAAACAATCTTTCATAGTATTCAAAAAAGTGCAATAAATCATTCTTGTAACTGACATAACCTTTAATTGCATTATTCACTCTCATTTCTTTGGGTAGTGATCATGTCTACACAAAATTTCTCTCTACTGTAAACCAAAGCTCATTTCTCTTGTAAATTATAAATCTTTTTCAACCATTCATTATCTTGAATATCATATTTGCTAAGCATTTGATTCCATGCATCAACATATTCACTTTCCTCATCGTAATCATATATACAATAACTGAAATCTTTTGAAAATTACCGAAACCTCTTAAACACATTACTTAGATGTTTTCCTGCATGTTGATAAATGTGCTATATACACAATCAATGATATGTATCAGGCCACTGGAGATTTAATGCTTTAGCCAGGTTGCATCTTGATCAGTTAGAATTGTCTTTGGCTTCTTCCCAGACATTGCTTTGGTAAAAGTATCAAACAACCACATAAATGTTTCAACAGTTTCATCATATAATAATGCATCTCTAAAATCAATTGTTTGCTTATGATGATTTACTCCAAGAAACATTACAAAAGGCCTTCTTTTTTTGTTTTTTCTATATGTAGTATCAAAATAAACAATATCACCAAAATGAGAGTATGATGCTATCATTTTTGCATCTACCCAAAAAATATTAGTTATCAAATCATTTTTATCAACTTGCATAGCATAGAAAAAGTTTGGATCTTATAACTTTATACGTTGAAGATATTCTAGGATACCACCAGTATCCCCTAATTTCATTTGGATTGTTTTTTTAGTTCGTAAATAATTCTTGTAATCAACTGGAATGCAACTAACATTTTTGGATCTTGTAACTGTATACATTGAAGATATTCTAGGATATCACCAGTATCCCCTAATTTCATTTGGATTGTTTTTTTAGTTCGTAAATAATTCTTGATCAACTAGAATGCAACCAACATTTCCTCATCCTCTGGCTCTTATTGCCATTAATTCATAACTTTCTTTAGGAGCAATTCTCGATCGGTAGGCCATATTTATTTCAACCGCTTGAGTTGGAGTCACTCTTTTTTGTGATCTATGTAGATGATTCTTATTCGGGTTAGACGTAATATAAGTATGCTCGGCAATAAACTCAATGATACTATATCTACTAGTTTGGCGAGAGTTAATTTTTATTCTTGCTAAACAACCGAATCTAGTCTCAACTCGACGACACTTTACATTAATATCTCTCCTATCTTTTCCATGATATCCTTCGCAAGAGCAACAAAAAGTTCTACTTATCATTTTACCATTTTTTCTTTTTTGCCCTTTACTTCTACGAATACAAATCCAACCTTATAAGAATAGGCAATATAAAAATCATATGCTTCTTCTTCAGTTTCAAACTCCATACTAACTTTTGGTATCATTTCATCAGAATCATTAGAATGAATTATTTCTATTCTTCTTTTTGCTTCTGTATTTCCTTATTCTTCTTTATCATCATTTTCCAAATCTAAAATTTTTTTATATTCAAACTCTAACTTCCCACATGATTGATACTCTTCTAAATCATTCCTACAATCTATTAGGAATCTATAATTTTTAATAAAATTTATTTCTATAAGATAATCAAAATTATGAAAGTCAAGAACAAAAATTGATGATTCTAATTTGAAAATAACGTATGCAAATTACGTTTAGAAGTTATAGAATCATAATTAAATAGAGTTGACAAAAATTGAACAAAATAATTTCTACAAGTGCGTGTACATTTGAACTATTCGAGAAATTATAGAAACAGAACAAATTTTTTCCTTTTGGATGGATAAAATTGTCTTACTGAAAAAAACATATAATACCCTGATAAGACATTGATATAGCATTATAGTTTAACAAGAGAAAGCAACAACATGGGAAAGCACCACATGTTATACCATAAGTGATAAGCTGAAATAGCCAAATACTGATAGAATTTTCAGATGGCAAACACGACTGTATGAAGAGGCCATATTTTCATATGGGTAAATGTAGATTAAATGCTATATTTCTAAGATATATTTTAGTTTGGATGCTTGATAAATGGAGAAAACCAAGAAGTCGAAATCTTAGAACAATGCACGATAAAGTTTGTATTGAATAATTTTGAAAACCAACCCAGAAATCTGGTAGATTTTTTTTTTCTGATCATTCTCTTGAGAGGTTTTCGAGGTATCTCCCTAAGGCTGGTTGTTGTTTCTTGTCTTTCTTTTGTGTAGAAAAATTCAAGAAATTGATTTTATGTGGAGATGAAGGAAAATAACGAAAATATAAAATATAAAGTGAAACATTAAACTGAACTGAACAGAGGGAATAAAAATGTCCTCAATTCGTTGAACGAGTTTTGATTTATTCAGAATTTTGGGGATTTCTACAATAAGAGAACTGGTTTTTGTCAATTTATTAACTTAGTGATTGTAATCTAGGTTGTATTTTGTTTTGGATCTTGGGATTAGTTTTTGTTGATTTGTGTAGTTCAATTCAACCAAAATCATCTTCTTTGAATTTAGCTACTTAATTGGATTAATGAGAACCTATTCAGATTTTTATTTATTTTTTCCTATTTTTTAAATTTCTTTTGACAAATTATCTCTAACTTTTTAAAGAAGAATAACAGAGGAAAAAAATCAGATCCATAATAGATGTGCCGACAGATCTGGGTACTGTAGAGGAAGAAGAAAGACAATGAAAAAAATGGTATTTTTAAATAAAAAAATTTCTCTTTCCTAGTCGGCTACTATTTAGTGAAATAATATACACAACACTTACCATAAGTCCTACTTTTTATTCAATGACAGTCCTTAAAACTATAGGTATTTCAAAGCTAAAACAAAAAAAAAAAAAGAAACTATTTGCAATAATAGTATAGGTATTTCCAAAAATTAAAAAAAAAAAAAACACTTGCAATATCAATAAAAATAATACAAAAAAGTCAAGTAAGTCCTGGCAGAATTGCAATGCCTATCAAATACATTATGTCATCTTGTCTCCATAAACTTGATTTCTTTAGTTTTGTGGTAAAAATTTCTTCAAAAGGATTAATTGTAAAGTCTAAAAAGTGAATATAGAATAGAAAAGAGAAAGAAAGAAAGCATATGGTCGAAGAGAGAATGGCCTTTCAAAAGAAAACGTGACTATTTTTCTGGGTTTTTTTAATCTTTTTTTTTAAAGCCAATAATCTTAACATTATATTTGTCCATATTTAATTAGATAGACAGACAGAAAATCCGAATTCGTTTTGGTTACCGGAACTATAGTCGATTAGGTGGCTAGCTCCAACTCCCACGCAAGACGAGTTTTTTTTTTTGGTATGGCCAAAACAAAGGAGTTCAGTTCCACTGTCCCAGTACCCGCTTCCATGATGCATGAACCACTCCATTAGTGCCACGTCATTGTGATTAGAGAAAAGGGTCCCACTTAAGGGAGTTGGTCAACTCACTCAACTGGTTTGCAATAGTTTATGTCTTCCACTGAGCTCTCTCTCTTGGTAAAGCTTCTTCTGTTCGTCTATATATTAATCTTTAGCAGCTAATGATTTGGAAAAAAAAAATTGAAATAAAATACGAAGGTTAAAAAAAAAAAGTGGAATTACATGTCAAGCAAGGTATTAGCATGGAGTAAGGTCGTGTCAATCGGGAAAGAACAAAGAGTTTTGAAAATTCTTGATAAAAATAAGTTAATGGGTCTTATCAACACCAAACCTTACCCTTCAATGTACGAAATGGCTACTGTAAAAGTTTCAATAGTTAGTTTTAGGGGAAAGAGGAAAATAAATAAATACATAAAATGAGAAAGGATTTTTTAGCTAAGAAAAAAAAAAGTTTACAATCATAGTGTCGTGTTTGAGTATCTAATGAAGCCGCAATAATATGTGATTGAAAGCTATGCTTTTGTTTTGCTTTTGTTTCAATTAACTGACGACTTATTGGATAAGCAAAAGTGATTTTATGCGTACCATTTTTTTTTCTTTTTCTTTTGAGAGTTCTGAAATGTTTGTGAATTAATTACGTTTGGATTTTGCTATCATGTAGAAAAAAAGCAAACCACCAAATGAAAATAAGAATTAAAAGCTATAAAGAGAAGAAAAAGATTACAGCTTTGACTATAGGAGAAACGTCGCAAATATGAGTTTCATTCCAACTTTATTTTCTGTTTTTTTTTTTTTGAAAAAGAAGAATCTTCTGGCTGTAGAACATGATACGGTCTGGAAAAATGATAAACTATCTAAATAGGACGATAAAGCACCATCAGTTGACACATATGAAAAAAAAAAAAAAAAACAGTTACATGAACCTTATATATATTAAAAGCCGTCAAGGTAAAAAGTTGATATGCACCTTTCCGGGGGGGAAAAGTAGAATTGGCATGAAATATGTCACAACAAACAAATCACTATTCTTTAAATAAAATGAATAAAGAAAGGAAGCAGAGGACTCATACGTCAAGCTTATATAATTGGGTTAGGAAAGCACTAGATCTAATCACACCTTAATATAATTTAGATTATAATACATATATAAAGGGTGCCTTTCTTCCACTTGCAGCTTTCACTCGTGGTTGGGGGAAATATTATTATTCAACACTAAAAATAATGCTAAATTGTCAAGAAAGGTATAGACAATCATAACAACTTGCAGTCCCATATGACCTTATCTTTAAAAACCAAAGCAGAAGAGAATATAATATATTACAATCCGGGTCCAGGGAAGAGAGAGAGAGAGAGAGAGAATAGAATATATGCCAAATCAGGTCACAGTGATATGTTTAGAAAGAGCCAAGAAATGTGATGATATGGCTAAGACCCATGTGAAAATTCTGAAGAGGCTTTTGTTTTTGATTCCATACAAAGGTCAATTTGCAGCATCTGGTACAGAGAACCAAACACTCATTAATCATGTTTTTCTCAAATCTATGCACAAAACTGGAAAAAGGACGCTCTACATAAACACTGAGGATAGAAAAAGTTAGCAATGAAAGGAAATATCCTAGGAAAGACGTTGGTCAAGCCTTTTTTTTTCAAAGCACACAAAAAGGCAAGCAAGCAAAGCATTTTTGCTCAACATATATCAATGGTGGAGGCATTTAACCATACTGGGCCATGCTTATGTTGGCCCATGTTAAATGCTATCAGGTCAAACATGGAGGTGTAGCAGAGAAATGAATGTAATTCAACCTAGAGAGATTAGATGCGTTTCAAAAGGACTTTAATGCATTAGACATGTCTACAGATAGATATCAAAATATTAATTAATGTCAGCTGTTGATCTGTTCTCCGTAACAAACTCATTACAGAGTGCATAACAATTATTAACGTGACATAGCACATCAAATAATATATGCTCATGAAGATAGATGGAACCCACACAAAAACATTCCTTGGTTCACTGAGTCTGCCAAATCATCTACCATTTAGGTGAGTCGCTGACTCACTATAAGTTGAAGAAATAAAGAAGATCGGTACCAGCTCCAATTCCAATAATGCACGCCCAAGACGATATAATGATATAAATATAATAGAACTAAATTCATGCGGACGAATTAGTAATTATAATAATGAATAAGAGCCCTGCATAATAAACAGACCCAAGTAAAAGTTCCTCATTTCTGACCCATGGTCGTCTTCTTTTTTTCCCTCCTTAAAGCAATATGCAATTTATCATCATTGATAATACTATTCTCCCAAATAACACAAAAGAGTAGGAGAGTCAAAATTGGATTTCATAGCAAATAGATGAGTAGGACTTAGGAAAGGCCAGTTAAAATAACAAAAAGGGATGGGCAGAAATGAGGAAGATTAATTCAGAAGGTAAGAAAGAAACCCAGCTGTTAAATGGCTCTACGTTGAAGTATACTTTCAAGCAGGGAGATACAGTGACAGTTGTTACCACAATGACCTAGTAATAATGATTGAAGCAACAAATGAACATATATTGCAGAGACGTACCTTTCCTCTATCTTTAGATGTCGCAATCCATACTGAAAAAGCAGAGTGATACGTGAATTTGCAAATAAAGTTCGTCATAGATTCATATCTAGGTAAAGGAACATAACGTACATGCTAAAGTTCAAGAGAATCAAGACAAACCAGGGCCCTCGTACGAAATTTAAACTCTATAAGTACATAAGTAGGAAGAAAAGTTGAGAACACGATAAGATGTAAGACTTGCATATATCATACATGTGAATTCTAATTAATTACATCCTCTTGAAGCTTAAATACGTATTTTAAAGTAGTCACAAAAAGTACAAGTAAACCTTTTCTGAATAACACAGTTGATCTGCCTAAGATCATGAGGTCCATGTCCAACCAACTGTATTGCTCAAAGCCGTACATATGCTATACAAAATTTACGTATGAAGAGCATCGAGAATCAAGGTGTTTGAACCACCACATAATTGCCTAACTATACTTTTGAAACATGGTTTTACCAAACCAATAATTCAGACCATTTTTATGATCCAAAGCTTATATTTCTTTATATACAGATATACAAGACAGGGTCCAACCAAATTGTTGTCCGAAAGGTGCTTGCAGAGCTTGAGGTAAGTTTCCACGCTACCAGGTCCTTGTATCCTCTTTCGTAGCCCCTGCAGCACAGCAGCCCTGTCCAGATACTCGGGACACAAACCCAAATCAAGCATTTTAACTACTGTTTCTGCAGCTTTGTCAAAGTGTCCCCCTTTAACATAACCTCTTAACAACCATGATAGACTTTTCTTCTTAGGCAGAGAGCTAGAAATTTCCACCCTAGTAAGCATTCTGGCTATAGCACTAGCCTCTTTTTGAGAGGCACAGATGGCTAAAACAATGTCATGGAGATCCGCATCAGCCTCCTTGCCTACAAGCTTCATTTCCCATAACTGCCTTTCGGCCTCTAGTCCACGGCCTGCACAAATATACATAGCAAGGAGTCTCTCATGAATTACCCCATAGAGTAAAGAGCTTCCCTCTTCAATCGCCCAATTGGACAAGCGCACTCCATCTGCTAAAAGATCTGACTGATACTTCTCGATAAGCTCCGTACTTTCTTCATCAAGTTCAGCTGTCAACCGGCCTCTTGCAAAACCTTTCAACTTGCGCAAAGCTTTTGCAAATTCATTGAGCTCTTTAACTGCAGCTGTCATGGCAATGAGGTAGCTGTAGACCTCCGGCTTCAGCCCAGATTCTCTTAGGTCAACCACCAACTTGACTGCATCCATGTATTTACCCTCAACCTGATGCAATACATTTTGTATTTTACTCACAGAAGCCTAATAAGCTAGATCTTTAGAACATATAAATTTTATTTCTCAAAACAACGTAACATCATATGGTAAGAGGCTAATTACATTTTCTTGTTCTCCCTCTAAATTTATGACACGTGACCAATACTAACAATTTTCTTTGACTTATCTATAATGAACAATCAGCAGAGGAAACCCTGATGGTATCATCAAATTTACGTGGGTGATTAAGTGTAAAAACGAACATCAAAAGAGAAAGAAAATTGTTTTGTACCGTCACAAATGATCCCATAACTGAAAGAACAACTTCCAAGACAACTGGACAGAAGTACCATTCAACTATGAAACAAGGGAGAAAAGTTGAAGACTTTCTATTTAAAACTATCAAAGTAACTACAAAAAGTAAGTCGTGTTGCAAATCTAGCAAGTCATTGAAAGCAACAATCAACTAAACGCCGAAGTAATTCCAAACCACAAAAACAATAATGGAAAGTAATCACTAAGATAATTCATCAGGCTTGAGATCCTTAACATCAACATTAGCAGAAAACCCCACAATTAAAAGCCATTTTTTCACTCCATCAAATAAAATATACAAGAACAACTATCAGTCTAAATCTCAGAAAGAAAATAACTGAATTCTGATATCATGATAATAATATGTATTAAAAGATCCTCACCATCATCTTCCACGCAAGATATCCAGTAGGCCCTCCCTTATTTCCGTTTCCATCATCATCCGAATAAGTAATCCCATGTCGCAAAACATCTTTCACAAACAAAACAGCTCTCTCCTTCTCACCCATATCCCAGTACAACGAGATCACCTTCTCCATCATGCTAAAACTCGGCTTCAAACCAACACAATCCATGTCCACTAAAAGGTCAACCACGTCCCCAACATCGTGTTCTCCTTCAATCAACTTCTTAATCCAACTACACATTAATGTAACCATAAGCTCCATAGTCTCCTTATCAACTCGATTCTCCTTTCTAAGCCACTCAAACACCTCTAATGCACACCACGAGTCCCTACCCTCCTGAGAGAAGTAAACAAGCACAAGCTGCAACTCCCTCGCGGATAAACGGTCATTCATTTCCTCAAGAACATCAGATGGTTCCCTCCTCATTCTCTCCAATTCCTCAATTGCCTCAAAGAAACCCTCACCCATTTCTTCCTCGTCGTCGCTGGTCAAGAACTGGTCCAATTCTACCGATTTGAATAACCTAAATTCTCGAAATTTACTCGGTTTCACAACGACAAAACCCGGGTTTTGCTGTTTGCAACAAATTATGGAACAAACCCTGGAACTAGCACAACAAGTTCTTCCCCAGAAACTCTTACGAACTTGATAACCGAAACTTCGATTCCGGCGAAGCGAAATACATGGAGAAGACGAGATACCCAATTCGGTCAACGGAGTAAACCCTTGAGCAGAGGCCATCATTTCTTCACACCCACAATCCCCCAAAAAAGGAATTTAACCTCACTGTGTTTGGTCGCCGAGAAAATCAAAGGGAAAAAGACAGAACAAAACAAAATTTGGAATATTACGTTTCAAGTCAAATACGAATTCAGAAATTAAATAATACTAATCATTATAAAAAAAAAAAAAAAAAAAAAAGGGAGAGTAGGGTAAGAACTCACGTCAACTAAGTCAAAGAATGGCATCAGCTAGAGCCGAGCGAGCCTAGAAGTTCTTCTTTCTTTCTATCCATTTTCCCGGAATTTCTCGGCAGCCAAACAGGAAACTCGGGTTCCGATTCAAACAGCCTAAGCAGAGTAGGAGCAAAGTATGCAACAAAGGGGGAAAAGAAGAAAGCAGAAGAGGGGAATGGTTCCTCGTGTCAAATCAGTGCAAATTGAAGGTCTATAAGCAAAATTAGGGTTTAGATATTTGTGGAGCTCTTGCAATGGCAGTCCTTAGAGTTGTATTAACTACCATTGCGAAGACCCAGTACAGGACAACAAAGACTCTCTCTCTCTCTCTCTCTCTCTCTCTCTCTCTCTCTCTCTGTATCTGAGCTTCTTTGTTTTGTGTTGTTTTCATTTCTTTGGTTTTGGAGCGAACACTCTGGCGACGTGTCATAACGGTGACTACCCACCGAATCTGGCATTCCAAATTTACGAATGTGTCCTCCATTGGCATCATTTTTGGGAGTTTGCTTCCCAACCTATCTTGCAAATGAAGGTTGTGACGTTATTTTCGTGATTGAAACCGAGGGATAAGGTAATATGCATGGTTCGTGTTGCCGATCATATGTCAAATGTCCAAATTCCAATTATACGTAGTGAAATTAATGCTTCCCACCTGTTTTTAAAACTTATTTTCATTAATACCTGTTTTTAATTTTTTTCAAAAATAATTTTTATAATTCATAATTTATTTACAAAATTTGAGTGGTGTAAATTTTATCCATGAAGAACATATTTCATATATAAAATATGAATGATATATATTTACAATACAAATATTTATCACAGTTTATATTTTTCATTATAAATTTAACCTATAGTATACATTTTAAAACGTGTGTCAATTTTTAGTATAATTTTTATTCATAAAATGTGGACTACGGTATAAATTTTATACACTAAATATATACTGTGGTTTATATTTCATATGTAAAATAGTGATGGGTTACATTTCTCAAAAAAACATATATATATATATAAATAGGTATTTATGAAATAAAAATAAAAACGTGTATTTATGGAAATATGGTTTTAAAAACGGGTATTTATGAATTTTTCCCATTAGACAAACTCCTCCAACACAACAGGCCCATAACTTCTCTATTCAGATTTGGGCCGCCCCAGTTTCCAACCTTATGTGAGGCCCTAATTAGATCTAAATGGAGTTTGAGTCTAAAGGAAATGTAGATGGGTTTCTAATACTTCTACACACAAAAACCAAAAAGAATTAAAAAAAATACGATGACTCATTTTTTTTTTTCAATTCTCATACTTTTAATTTTTTTAGAAAAATATTATTTTTAAAATGATTACTAGTTATTAGTATTTGAAACTGGTTACTAGTTACTAGTGTTCGAAAATTAGTTACTGGTTTCTAGTTTCTATTTTAGAAAATTATATTTTTCTAAAAACTTTTGAGATTATGCGGCAAAGAGAGGAACTAAAGAATCTTTTTTATGGAAGAGGACTACTTGTATTACTCACTCTTGAAATGTTTATTTATTTTTATTTTTATTTTTTTTGGCTTTCTTAGCTTGATACAAAATGGGGACAATCAATTTAAGACTTATCTTGCCTCGTCTCTCGACTATTTCTTCCATGACCTCTTGTTGAGTTTTTTCCTCTATCTTTTATAATTATTATTAAAGCTTCCTCTTCCTCATCCATGACCTTTCCCTTGGCCCTCCTCCACGTCCTTTTACATTGTCGAAGTCTTATTCTTTTTCTTTAGAGTTTAGTTGCAACTTGAGTAGTTATTCATCAACTCTTTCTTTTCTTCATAGACTTATAAAGAGCCCATGAGTTGCTCAATTGTCATGGCTTTCAAATTTTTGCTTTCTTTAACGATGGCAACAATACGATCAAACTTTGAGTCTAAATATTGAAAGATTTTCTTTATAATTTTTATATCATCTAACTTCTCACCGTTTGTCTTTGTTTGATTAGAAATCGCCAATACTCTTGAAAAATAGCTAGAAATATTTTCAGAATATTTCATATTCAAGGACTCAAACTCACTTCTTAAAGTTCGTAGATGAAACTCCTTTATTTGTTTGAATTTTTTGTAAGAAGTTTGCAGCATCTCCTATACTTTCTTAGCAGAAGTTGCACTTGAAATCTTTTCAAAGCTATCATCAATCAGAGCCTAGTAAATAAGAAAGATATCATTCTCGTCTTTCTTTCTTGAATCTTTTAAACTCTCTTTTTAGATTTGGATTAAAGTAGCTTCATTTTCTGGGCTTACTATAACCTTTTTATACAACTTCTCAAACATCGTGTGCCCTAAAAGAGCTTTCTTCTTGATACTCTAATTATCGTAGTTGTTGTTGAGTGTTGGAACTTAAAAAGATATCATACGATCATTATCCATAATTCATAATAAAGTTAGAATTTGAAAATTCTGATCATATGGATGGATCCAAAATGCTAAAAAAACTTATGAGGGCTTCGGTCAATGGCTTAGATAGCTTAGTCAACGACTCAGTCAATTGGCTTAGGTAGTTTGGACAAGCGGCATATATAGCTAGGCTTGGCTTCAGCAGCTCGGCTTAGTCCAACTCAGTCCCAACTCAGTTAGTTGACTCAGTTTTTACTAGTAAACTTCTAATGACTCATGAAAACTCATTCGGACTTCGATCGAACTGATTTTCACAACAACGTGCTCGTCTTGTCAAGTTCTTTAATTTGATATGCTCTAATTATATATTTGGAACCAATGTCCTACACTCTCAATCTCAAGACTTCTTTTCTGATGTGGAAGATCAGTCAAAGCTACATCAACATATCATACTTAAAATTTCAAAAGAGCTCACAACCTTAACTTTAAGCATAGTTTTGATACCACTTTGTTAGGATAAGAGATCTTTTTAATTAGATAGCTAAGAGAGGAACTAGAGAATTTTTAGTGGAAGAGGACTACTTTTATTACTTGTTCTTGAAATGTTTGTCATTTTTTTAGCTTGATACAAATGAGAGAGGTGCACCTTTTTTATACTATTCAAAGAATAGTTCTAAACGGTTTATTAATGCACCATTCAACCATCAACGTTTATTACTCCTTTATCATCCACCGCAAGTATTATCTACTAACTACCAACCACCCAAATAAGCCTAATTAATAATACAAACCCAAGTAAAATAGCAAATTAACTATGGCCTAATTGGTCACAAAACAGTTTAATTTCCAACAGTTTATTGGTTTAATACTAATTCTCATTTAACAACTTAAATACGACAGAAATCAATGCCATGCTGATCAAGTTAACGATACAAACTGTTATGCGGTTTAAAATCCTAAGGTCGCATAAGTTTTATATGCGACCTCTTCCAAGAAAGATATATGCGACCTCCTCCGTGATGCTTATATGCGACCTCTTCTGTAGGTTTTTGTGCGACCTTCTCCGTCCGGTTTTCCTTAACAAACAGGAAACCTATAGGAAAAGGGAAACACGAAAACACTATAAAGGAAACCTACA
>JXTB01000612.1:133243-157248 GCA_002914805.1 Parasponia andersonii | reverse complement strand
ATCTGAAGAAGGTACAGCAGTTATTCTTAACGTTCAGCACGTATGACATACAACTACTTCCTCGTACCAAGAACACCCGGGCAGATGCACTCGCTAAACTCGCTTCAACAAAGGATGCAGAGTTGTTAAAAGTAGTTCCCGTGGAGTTTCTCATTTCGCCGAGCATCGAGGAAGAACCCCAAGTGATTATGCCAGTCGATGAAGAACCATCATGGATGGACCCCATAATCCGGTATATACAAAACGGCGATCTCCCTGAAGATAAAGATGATGCGAGACGTCTTCGCATGAAGGCAGCTCGCTACATCATCCAGGATGAGCAACTTTATCGAAGGAGTTTCAGCTCGCCGTTATTATTATGCGTCAATGATCAGAAAGCACATTACATTATGAGGGAAATCCACGAAGGAATATGTGGAAATCATTCTGGGGGGCAGGCGCTCGCCAATAAGATTCTTCGACAGGGGTATTTTTGGCCAACAATGAAGAAGGATACATTGGAATTTGCTAGGAAGTGCGACAAGTGTCAGCGATTTGTGACCATTCCTAGAAGGCCACATGTTCCTTTAACTTCAATGACCAGTCCATGGCCATTCCCTGTGTGGGGAATTGATATCATCGGGATGCTTCCTTTAGCGCGAGGTGGTTTGAAGTACGCGGTGGTAGCAGTCGATTATTTTACAAAATGGACAGAAGCCGAAGCCTTAAGTACCATCTCCGCGAAGAAAATGATAGATTTCGTTTATAAATCTATAATCTGTCATTATGGTATACCACATACCATAATTTCGGATAATGGGAAGCAGTTCGACTGCGACGAGTTCCGGGATTTCTGCAATAACTTGGGCATCAAGAAAAGCTTCTCTGCTGTTGTTCATCCACAGGCCAACGGGCAGGTCGAAGCAATCAATAAGATCCTTAAGCAGAATATAAAGACAAAGCTGGAGGAGCATAAAGGAGCTTGGCCTGACGTACTTCCAGAAGTGTTATGGGCTTATCGCACCACACAACGAACTACAACAGGAGAGAGTCCATTCTCCTTGGCTTATGGCTATGAAGCGATGATTCCTGTTGAAATTGGTGCGGGCTCCCTACGGCGGTCTATTTATGAGCAAAAACAGAATGATGTGTTGCTGAGAGTGGAACTCGATCTTTTAGAAGAACGGCGTGAACAATCTCAGCTTCGAATTGCATCATACCAACGGCGCACTGCTCGATATTACAGTTCCAAAGTAAAAGGTAGACATTTTGAAGTTGGAGATCTCGTTCTTCGACGTGTCCTACCCAATAATAAAGAGCATGGCGCTGGTGTATTTGGTCCCTCTTGGGAAGGACCTTATGTCATTAATGATGTCATTCGACCTGGAACATATCATTTAGCTCGCATCGGTGGACAAAAGATCGAGCATGCCTGGAATGCTGAACAGCTTCGCCGGTATCACCAATGATTTTCGTCATTCGTAGAGTTCGTCATTCGTAAATATCGTCATTCGTGGATCGTCAATCGTCAATCGACATTCGTGAATCGTCATTCGGGATATCGTCATTCGTGGGTTCGTCATTCGTTTATAGTTTATGGCAGTTCTCGGACACCATAAAACTCGGGGGGCAGTAGGATCAGATAGAGCTATCTCCTACTTGTTCCCTAAGGGACTATGCAAACGTCCATTTAGAGGACACAGGGTTTTAGATCGTCGAAGTATCTAAGCCTCAGATCACTTCATCGATGTATCTAAATCTCCTTAAAATCCTAGGATTTTATCCTCGCTTCATGCCTCAGCATGTCGTATCTACGCAATTTCCCTCCTCGAACACTATTCATGACAAGTTGCCTACTCAAGACATTCTTGGAACTAAGGGTTTCGATTTGGTCTCGATCTTACCTTTTTGTTTACAACGTGCTGAAAGTCTTAATCTACTTATACCTATGCTCAAAGTATTTGTACTGAATCTTTTTGGCATTTGGGATTTCTTTTGGATCTATAGTCCTTATATTTCTTCCATTTGGAGGCTTGCATTTATGACAACAATTTGGTCCATTTGGAATGGCGCGGAATAGTTTAATACTTGAGAATAATTACATTCTGCACTTCACCTCTTCGTCCTTTATTCTGGCTTCTCTTCGTGAGATTATTTTCTTTGACACTAGAGGCATGAACAATTCTCAGCAGGATATGTCAATTTTATACAGGATTTTTCTTCCTTGTAGTCCAAATAAAGAGCCCAGAATCATTCTTGTTTATTGGCTTCCCCTGCCCTCTGGTTGGGTTAAAACTAATTGTAACGACTAGATTTTTTCTGACCGTTAACTACTTACCTTCTTAGCTTAAAAAAAAATTTAGATACTGCAAATTCATGACAATTTTTTTTTATACTTTTATTTCCTTTTAAGAGATTTATATTCATAACTAACAATTTACTTAAATTTTGAAAACAAGTAAATGCTTCTTAATGGTTAAGTACCCTTTATTTAAATTTGATTATAGACTTTTATTAAGGTGATTTAAATAATGCGCAACCATAAGGGGCTCCCAGGTGAAGAGAGGGGTCACATATGGACCACTTAAGTCCCAAGCTCTCCTTAGACAGTTTAGGTCTTTTTGACAGAATCCTTTATGTTTTGCATTTATTTAAATCAAAACATTTTCTCTTTTAGATCTAAAAAAAATATTTGTTTAACTTCTATTAAATCAAAATACATTTTTAAGTTCAATTTGATTAAATCATGCATTACGAAATAAAATGCCAAGTTATAAGTACATTTTCGAACAATATCAAGCTTACTTAATTGAAATCATTTGTCTCATAATAAGAACATATGCGGAAATAATTTTAATGGTGTTATTCCATTGCCCGTTCTTCGTATCATCGTTGCCTTAATTTCAGCTAACCCATCAATCAAATCAGAGGTTTCTTTCCTTTGGTACCTATAGCATAAATACTCATAAATGTGAGCTTTCGCTCAATAAGTACAATGAAATTTCACAAAATATTTTACTTATGAATAAACAATTTTCTCTTTTTTTTGAAAGTCCAGTTATGCTGTTTTATGAAATCATTACTTTATGCTTTATTATAAGATATTATATCATGATTTTATCTCATTCTTGATTGTAAAGTCTTTTATCTTTCTTATGGGTCCTAGTGTACGTACTGAGTGTGCACTACTGAATGGGAAATCTGGGGAGCGACCCAATTGAAAATACCCACGGTCATAATCTTAACATACTTTTCCTGGGAATCTTCACTTAGGAGAAGTCGGTCTTATTTTCCCTCAGATATCCTCACTTAGCGGAGGTTGGTACAATACTTTTAAATTCTTTATCTTATTTAGTCTTTTCTTAATATAAGTGGATACGCTTCAATGAACCCATACTTATATTCAACTATCATAGCATTTCTTTTGTTAAAATATTTTGAAGTATGATAACATTGTAAAGTAAGCATACATCATTTTTTTTTATAACATAGGAAAAGTATCTTTATAAACATATATTATACATAGGCCATACAATAATAATATAAAGACAAGTTAATACATGAAATTAATTCAAATATATCATACTGTAAATATGAAACATTTTCAACCATCCATGCCATAGGTGAAATTGTACTTACCTCGTAATATAATTGTTCTAGTTCCACTCGTTAATTATGTATATCTAGATCGAAGTTTGTCCTGACGTATACATACTCTACCTGTTAGAGAAAATTTAAAATGGCCTTATACTGTTTTTTTTTAACTTCTAATTACTTAGTGGGCTTAAAAACATTTAAGATTCAGTTTTGATCCAACATAAAACTTCACACTTGAGAAACAATATCACGCTATATTCATTGACTAATTTATAGTAATCTTTTTAGTAATCTTGATTATAGTAATCTTCTTAATCTATCAATAATTTGCTTGTTGATTTGATTAATATAATCCTAAATCAATTAAGTTTCCTTAATTATATTTCTTTTCATCAAATACTTTGAATTATTCTTGATTAATTTCTTTATTCGTAATTAAGGGTCATAATATGATAATTGAGTCAACCACACTAAAGGCTATACAAATTTAAAATATAAAATCATACTTGGACTAAATATTATTTGATATTGATCACGTTTTTTAGGCCTATTACTAAACTTAGGCAAAATACAATTAGAGGCATGCATTACTTATTTCCTATAATTAATTTCATGTATTAAATTTAAGTAAATCTTTTCTTATCCCAATTAGAGATCTAAAATAATTTTTTTTAATTCTTATACCAAATTTCCAACCCAATATTTCAAGTTTTATAATTTATATTTTTGTCCAAAATCTTAAGATTTCTAACATTTATGCCCTCTAATGGTAAATATTGAGTTATATCTTTTTTTTTTGGGTTAAAGATTCTTCATTTTTTTACTTTTACACTTTAAAGTAGTCTTAAAATTACCTAAAATAACTTTTTCACATATTTGGCCCATATTTTATCAAAATTACACTTTTGGCCCAAATACTCAAAATTCTTGCATTTTAGTCCCTCCAACTTTTGAGCACACATTTTTAATTTTTGGAAAGCATTTCTAATGGGTAAAAATCTATTCATAAGGATCTAAGTCTAAATCATTAAGCTTGGTTCATGCATATTTTATTTTAGGGTCTTACATTTAAAAATCTTCCATTTTTTTGTATTTAGTCATTTTCATTTTACTATTATTATTATTATTTAGCATTTATTATTATGAAGTATTCATATTTAGAGGCTTAAGAAATCAACAAAATAAGTCTAAATGTAATATAAATTATATAACATTTAAAGTAGGTCAAATATGTTATTACTTATTTATTCTTTTATATAATCTATTTAAACATATATCAAGCAAGGTGAGGGAATAAATACCTTCTAAGTTTGGATATTTTTTCTTACATCTCCACCATAAAATTAAGTTATCTCTTCTCTTGATTATAATTCTAAATTTCTAAAGTCGATGGGTAAAATATTGTATCTCTTGTGGATTTGGAAAAAAATGAGGTAGAAAGAGTTTTTTTTTTTTTTTGAGAAAGGATAATTGGAAATATTAAAATAGTTTTGGCTAAGTAATTGAAAGATTAAACAAAGATTTGAATTGCTAAATGAATGATCTATTTATAGGCCATCCATGGAAGGTATCCAATAATACATACTGTCACATTCCATTAAATAATCCAAGCATTATTATTATCAATTTGTCAATATATCTTCTTTTCCTACTCGTTTATCTTATCTTATCTTTTACTTTATTTTATTTTATTTTTTTACTCATCCACTACTTTCTTCTTTTTCAATTATTTGGAATTCAATACCACTAGCTCCCAAAGAAAGTCTCCACTATATTAATCTTTTTTATACTTTTTGAATTATTTTGGAGACAAAATTACTAATTAGTTTTGTCTATGTCTTCTACTTTGAATTGTGGCCACTAATTTCTAAAGAACATTTCCATTATGATTTTCCTTTTTTCCTACCTTTTGAATTACCCATTAACTTTATTCCTTTCCTTTTTTATTCCACTCATTTAAAGTTATTACTTTCCTAAGATAAAACTTTACTACTCTTCATCTTTTTCTATAACTTATTTTCCACCCTTAGATTGATTTGTCTACTTAATTCTTTGTATACTTAAATTCTAACCATTCAAATTATGGTATGGTACTATTTTGGTGCAACCATTAACTTTAGGTTATAAAATGTAACAATTTTAATGTGACATAAATATGTCACATTTTTAATTGGGTTATATTGATGAACATTATATAATTATTGTAAAATCAATTTATTATTAACGAAAACTAACTTAGAATTTCTAAGTTAAAACAAAGATTAACTATGGTTTTCTCATGTAATAAAATTTAAAATTAAAATAATACTACACACATAATTTCAAGTATTTGCAAATACAAACTTATTAAGATTCGATACTAAGTTTATAATAATTCTACTAATATTGCAAGTCTAAGGATTCTTAGGGGGTGACACTAATATTGATGGGAGTGCTCGTAGACAGCAGGGAGTTATCTCTTTAGGAGTGGTTTTTCGTAACTCTAGAGATTTTGTTCTTGGTTGTTTTGCCTCTAAGAGTGGAATCGATTTCTCTTTTGAGGCCGAACTAGTTGGAGTTATGATGGCTATTGAATATGCCTCTCTTCGCAATTGGTCTTCTCCTTGGATTGAATCGGATTCTTCTTATGTTGTTAATCTTATCTCCTCTTGTTCTATGATGGCTCTTTGGTATTTTTTGAGTCTCTAGTTTAATTATCTGCATCTTCTTTTTTCTATGAGCTTCCAAGTTTCACATATTTTTCGAGAAAGGAATCAAGTAACATATTGTTTAGCATCCAGAGCTTCTGACTATTTTACTTGGTGGACTTGTCCTAATTTTCTTTTTTTTTTTTCGTTTCTAAGGATTTTTATGATCTGAGCTTTTTCTGTTTCAGATAGTTCTTGTTTTCTCATTTTCCTGTTTTGGGGTTTTTCTTTCTTTGACTTTGTTTTTTTATAACTTTTGTACTTTTTTGGTTTTTTTAATAATTTATGAGTTGGGGGCTCTTTTAGAGTTTTTGAGTTAGGTGCCAACTTAGTTAAGATACTCATCTAACAGTTCTTTAGTCCCATCCTCTTGCCTTCATTCAAAAAAAAAAAAAGATGTAAAGAGATGGTTTTGGTATGAAAAGCATTGAAGAAGAAGAAAATAAGATGGAAGTATGTTGGCTTTCTTTGGAAGAGAAGGAGAGAGATATAATAGGAGTAAGTGGGGTGTGGGTTGGAAGAGAAATGACAATTAAATTGAGGGACAATTTAGGAATCATAAAGGGTTGAAGAGTGTATATTTTACTCATAAATCAAGTATTATCCAAGTTCAAATAATTATAAGCTCTCAAATATTTGTGTTATTTTAATGTTTTTTTGTGTTTTTATTATAGAAAATGAAATTGAGGCTTAGTACATATTTGGCACTAAAAAAAAGAAGCTTATGAAGCCATTAATAGCCGAAATGAGGTCTGGAGCATTGAAGAGAGCTAAAAATCTCAACTAGATCAGCAGCTAGGTACTGCGGTGCCCTGAAATGGGCACCATAGTGTCTTAGTTATAGAACACTGGCACCACAATATCTTAGCATCAGAAACACTTACGCCATGGTGCCAGAAATGGCACTACGATGCCATCATTTTTCTCCATTTTGCAGCCATGTGTCTACTCATTTTTGGCCCAAGATCTAACATCAGTAGATGGTCTAATTTTCCTTTTTCTTAGGCCATCTTAGTGCCCTTTAAATATACATACTTTAACTTCCATTTCAAGGTGTGGAGATTTGGAGAGGAGGTACATCTTTGAGAGCTGAAAAATCCTAGAGAGAGAGAGAGCTTTGGAGCTGAAATTTTAAGAGGATACTTGAGAGATATGCTTGAAGAATTGTAGGCTTGAAGTTCTACCTCTATAAAAGAGTTTTCTCTTTCTTTTTCTCACCCTATTCTCATATATATTTTTTATTGGGCGTATTATATAATTTGTTTGGAATTCTAGAATTCTTTATGAGATTAGATATGGATTCTACTATGCTTAGATTGATTCTCTATCTTAGAATTTGATGTAACCTTTTTATACTTTGTTTTGTATATTTTGTAAATTGTTGCTTTATTTTCCATTGTGAATTCATTTATGTTCTCCTTACTTATTGCTTCTAATTTATGTGGTCAATGAATAAGTTGAAGTACTTAATTTGTGATTTTGATACTTCAGATAGTTTGATCTCATAAACCGGAATTGAAAAATATAGTTTAAGTTATTGTGAGACCGAGATGAGATCAACACTTAGATAATCAAATTAGAAAGTTCTTAAGAGCTAAAACTTAATTAGTGCTTAGAGAACTGGTTTTGATAGAGATATCAACTTGGGTACTTAGGCATATTATCTTATTTGATACTCGAGAGAGAGAATGAGGTTAGATTAGATCCCTTGACTAGTAAATTTATCAGAATTAGTCTAGTAATTACTTAATTTGATGAAATTAAGAGTAATTAGGAGAAATCATATCCTTAGTACACCAGTGCATAGTAATTTCCATGTTTTATTTATGTAATTCTTTTTATCCTTATTTTTATTCATTTGATTTTAAATTTATTTAGTTTTGATGCCAAGATAAAATTAGTTTATGATAATTTTGGTACTTAATAACTAATCTAAAATCTAATCTCTGTAGATCGACCCTTCATGCTACTGTACTAGTTAATTCTAGGTTTTACTAGACTTACTAGGTTAGTTAATAGGAGGTAATTATAAATATTAATTTCATTTTGGACGTTTATTTCCTATGACTAAATATTTTGCCAATTATCAAGGGTGTATTAAGTATTAATTAGTTTTAAATTTTAATTAAAATGGTTATTTTAGAAATAGTATAGGGAGAGCTTATAGAAGTTAGCAATAGATACACCTATACCTTTATTTGCTCAAACCCCAAATTAGACTAGCAATTTACCAACTTTTCCTTTATAGATTTTTAAAGTTCTTGTGGTTGCCAAACAAATAAAATAATAATTAATTCAAAAAAGTTAAGTAAAATAGAGCAAAAATGCAAAAGAAGATACCATGAATGGATACTAAAAAAAATAATGATAGCATTAAATTTTTTTTTGATACTGATAAATAGCATTAAATTTTTTTGACTAACCATCAAATTACTCATCATCGTAGGATATGGATCTAATAGCTTAAACCATTGCGACCATCCATGGGTTAATATTGTTGTAACCATTTAAACTAAACCCATATATATATATATATGTGTGTGTGGAAATTTGATATGAATAGTAGTAATTCAAACTAGAATGACTTTTCTAAGAGAGTTTTGAGAAAATATATTTCTAATAACATCACTATTGTGTGATAGGAGTCACATTATTTATGACCATAAAATTATGACTTTTTTTGGATTAGCGATGCTCACAAATTATATGACCCCCGTTACAAAATTCTGGGATGTATGCTAAAATATCAACATACTCCAAAAAAAGTGATTTTAATGGAAATTATAAATATGAGTCAATCAAGTATATATTTCTCTCTCTTTCTCTCTCTCTGTATATATATATTTATATATATTCTCATTTATATATTTATATATATTCTCATTCAATCACAAGCAAATACCTTAGAAGGCATTCTAAGAATTTTATTCTCTCAAACAAATATTAAGTTTTTACTTATATCAAATAAAATCTTTGAATTATAAAATCCAATTAAATTAGGCCTAGTCAGTGATTTGGCCTACAAAATAAGTCAAATGGCGTATTTCTCTTGGGTGTAAAGTGTCATGCACTATTGTGAGAGGGTATTCCAATTGTCAAGAACCTCAATTAACACAAAAACAATGTCGTTCTATATACAAGAATGTTGACCATTTTTAGATGAAGAAAATGGGGAAAAATGGTTCAAAGGTTTCTAGAAAAAGCTAAGAAATAAAGTCGTTTCATATACATATTATATTTTAATTTTAATCAAGTGGTTGTTTTTGTTGGAAAGTAAAACAAACTTTATTATTCACTAAAATACTTTTACAAGAGAAAATTCTCAACTTCACTCTTCAAGCTCACTCACTCACTAGAAGCTATGCTTTTTTCTCTCTTCTCTTCACTCTTAGAAGATTTGCTTCTTACTTGATGCTTAGAACTCAAATGAAGAGGGGTATTTATACTACATGAGAAACAATGAGAATCATACAAATAAATAATTACAAAAATCATTCAGCCACACATATTTTCTTCTACACACTTCTAATAATAATCTAAGTAATCAAATAATTCACATGCAAAAAATTAATATCTAGCTAGCACTAGAAGATTCAAGGTAGAAGGCTTTTTCAATTTGGACTCGGGCTTTTTCTTTTATGAGCTTTGCACTTGGGCTAACTCCAACTTATTAGACCTCATATTGATGGGCCTAAAACACTTCTTATGGGCTTAAATAAGTTTATTTTCAATACCCCCCCTTAAACTCGTTTTATAATACCAAGCAAGTTTCTTAATTTAATGAAGTCTTCAAACTTGAGTGGCTTGGTGAAAATATTAACAATCTGATCATGTGATCTCACACACTCCAATTATACTTCATTGTTTGCAACACATTCTCTTATGTAATGATAATGAGTGTCGATATGCTTGCTTCAGTCATGAAAGACTGGATTTTTTACCAAAGCTATTGCTGACTTATTATCGATACAAATCTTCGTTGGCTCCTTTTGAGGCATGTTTAACTCTTTCAATAACCTTCTTAGCTAGATTGCATGACTAACACATGGTGTAGTAGCTATGTACTCAGCTTCGCATGTTGAAAAGGTGACAATCGATTGTTTCTTAGAGAATGTCGGGCCTTGTACATAGAGAATGTCGGGCCTTGTACATGTCAAGTACCGAAGGCATCTAACAAGGCTCTTAAAAAGTGTTGGATCCACCTTTTCTGCTTCATCGTCTTTGAATAATTTTATTCCACACTCCACTGGTGTACTTATCGGCTTGCAAGCATCCATATTGAACTTTTTCAGGATCTATTCTGTATAACTTTCTTGAGAGATAAAGATGTCTTCTTCCTTTTGCTTGACTTCTCTGCCGAGGTAGTACGCCATAAGTCCGATGTCTGTCATTTCAAACTCATGTGTCATTACTCTCTTGAATTCGTCAAACATCCTTTGATTACTTTTAGTGAATATGAGATCATCCATGTACAAGCATATGACCAGAATATCTTCTTCTCTAGTCTTAACATAGAGAAATGTTGATAAGGGCATTTAATGAATCCATTCTCTTGGAAATATTTATCAATTCAGTTGTTTCATGCTCTTGGTGCTTACTCTAGACCATAAAGAGCCTTCTTCAGCTTCAAAACCATATCTTTATACCCTTTCAACTCATAACCTAATGGTTATTCGATATAGTCTTCTTCTTCAAAAAATCTATTTAGAAATGCAAACTTTACATCCATCTGATGAATCTTTCATTTGTTCTGAGCAGCAAGAAAAATAATTATTCTTATAGTTTCTTATCGTGCAACAGGAGTGAATACCTTGCCGTAGTCAATGTCGGCTCTTTGACTATAGCCTTTCGTAACTAGCCTTGCTTTGTATCTTTCTACCTCGCCGTTGGCATTCTTCTTCACCTTGTATGCCCATTTTACACTAATAGCTTTATGACCTTTAGGAAGAGTGGATAGTTCCCAAGTGTCATTCTTCTCTATGGCTTTGACTTCTTTATCCATCGCATTTCTCTGTTTTTTATCTTGCACATCCTCTTGGAAGTTCACCGGTTCATAATCAGCAAATAGGCAAAATAAAGTGAGGTTTTCGAGTCTATTAGTCACCTCATATAGATCTTCAAGACTTCTTGTACGTTTTTCATGCCTCTCAGTTAAGAAAGATGGAGGTGAATCTTCATGAGTGGATGATGTTGGTGAGGAAGGTAATAGAGAATTCCTCTTTGTAGCTTTGAAGTGAGTAGTAGTTGGAGTTTCCATGTAACGACTCACTATTCCAGTTGCATAGAGAATGTCGGGCCTTGTACATGTTAAGTACCGAAGGTATCTAACAAGGCTCTTAAAGAGTGTTGGATCCACCTTTTCTGCTTCATCGTCTTTGAATAATTTTATTCCACACTCCACTGGTGTACTTATCAGCGTGCAACCATATTGAACTTTTTCAGGATCTATTCTGTATAGCTTTCTTGAGAGATAAAGACGTCTTCTTCCTTTTGCTTGACTTCTATGCCGAGGTAGTACGCCATAAGTCCGATGTCTATCATTTCAAACTCATGTGTCATTACTCTCTTGAATTTGTCAAAAATCCTTTGATTACTTTTAGTGAATATGAGATCATCCATGTATAAGCATATGACCAGAATATGTCCTTCTCTAGTCTTAACATAGAGCACATGTTCATAAGGGAATTTAATGAATCTATTCTCTTGGAAATATTTGTCAATTTGGTTATTCCATGCTCTTGGTGCTTACTCTAGACCATAAAGAGCCTTCTTCAGCTTCAAAATCTTATCTTTATACCCTTTCAACTCATAATCTAATGGTTATTCGATATAGTCTTCTTCTTCAAGAAATCTATTTAGAAATGTAGACTTTACATCCATCTGATGAATCTTCCATTTGTTCTGAGTAGCAAGAGAAATAATTAGTCTTATAGTTTCTTATCGTGCAACAGGAGTGAATACCTTGTCGTAGTCAATGTCAGCTCTTTGACTATGGCCTTTCGTAACTAGCCTTGCTTTGTATTTTTCTACCTCGCCGTTGGCATTCTTCTTCACCTTGTATGCCCATTTTACACTAATAGCTTTATGACCTTTAGGAAGAGTGGATAGTTCCTAAGTGTCATTTTTCTCTATGGCTTTGACTTCTTTATCCATTGCATTTTTCTATTTTTTATCTTGCACAGCCTCTTGGAAGTTTACCGGTTCACAATCAGCAAATAGGCAAAATAAAGTGAGGTTTTCGAGTCTATTGGTCACCTCATATAGATCTTCAAGTCTTCTTGTACGTTCTTCATGCCTCTCAGTTAAGAAAGATGGAGGTGAATCTTCATGAGTGGATGATATTGGTGAGGAAGGTGGAGTAATAGTCTCTTGATGAACTTCTCTTACTTACTCTACTGGTGTTTTCATATCTTCAAATTATGGAAAGAAATTGTAGTCATTTGTTTGAGAACCAAAGTCCCATTCATCTTCTTCATCGAATATTACATCTCGGTTGATGATTACTTTTCTATTATTAGGATTGTATAACTTATATCCTTTGGAGTTGGTGTCGTAATCGATGAAAATGAACTTCTCGCTTTTATCATCGAGCTTGGTTCTATATTCGTCTGGCACATGCACATGGGCTATACTTCCAAAGACTCTCAAGTGGGAGATCCTAGGCTTCCTTCCGCTCCATACCTCTTGTGTTGTCTTTCCCCACACAATTCTTATTGAAGATCGATTGGACAAGTAAACTGCACATGCAACAGCTTCTACCCAAAACGCTTTGGGTAATCTCTCACTTTTCAGCATACTTCGAGCTATGTTGAGGATGGTCCAGTTCTTCCTTTCTACCACACCATTCTGTTGAGGGGATCTTGGAACGGTTAAAAGTTGTCGAATCCCATTTGCTTTGCAGAATTCTTGGAACTCTTTTGAAGTGAACTCTCCTCCTCTATCAGATCTTATAGCTTTGATCTGAAGACCACTTTCCTTTTCTACAGCAGCCTTAAACTTCTTGAAAGCTTCAAAGACTTCTGATTATTGTTTCAAGAAATAAACCCAAGTCTTTCTTGAGAAATCATCAATAAAGAGCAAGAAGTAATTGCTCTTACTGAAAGAACTTGGTTTGATAGGACTGCACATATCTGTATGTACGAGCTCTAGTACCTTCTGGGCTCTTGAATTTGACTCTTTTGGAAAGCTTTTCCTGAATTGCCTCGTGAGTAAGCATCCTTCACAAAGCTGATCGGGATGATTGATGCATGGCAAGCCTCTCACCATTTCTTTCTTGGATAGTAGGTCCAGTCCTCCAAAGTTGAGATGCCTGAATCTCAATTGCTATAGCTATGATGAATCCTTGTAACATGCTTTTAGATATTTTACCATATCCTTTTGAACGTTCAATAAGAACATTTTATTTCTTGACATAGGCACCTTGGCAATCAAGTTCATGTTGTTATCTTTTATAGAAAGACTATAATCTTTCAAGTGAATATTATAGCCTTTCTCTAAGAGTTGTTCCAAACTCAAGATGCTTGTTTTCATTGTGGGTACATAATAAACATTTGAAATAAATTGATGCCCCCTATTTTTCAAGCGGATAAGAATTTTACCTTTTCCTTTTACTGCTACTTTTGAATCATCACCGAAAGAAACACTCCTACTGATTGATTCATCAAGCTCTATGAACATTGATCAATGCCCACACATATGATTGCTAGCACCGGTGTCAAGATACCATGTGTTCTCTTGTCCTCCGTTGTTGTCGTTATATGCTAGTAGAACGGTGTCATTTTCTTCCATTTTCTCTTCAACGTAGTTGACTTTCTCTTCAATTCTGCTATTCGGTACTCTACACTCTCTAGCATAATGGCCAAACTTGTGACAATTGAAACATTCAACTTGAGACTTCTCAGGTCTTGAGTTCATTCGACCTCTACCATGACCTCTTGTAGAGCTTTCTCCTCTTTCAAAATTGTTAATATGATAATTGTGGTTGTTGGAATTCCAACCTCATCCACGACCTCGACTTATACCACGTTCTTGTCCTCAAGCTTGTCCTCTACCACGACCACATTGAATTCTTTCTCTACATTGGCTATCTTTTTTCTCTGTAAGTTGGGTCTTGAGAAGCTGCTCCTTAAAATTTGGCTTCTTCCTTTTCTTTTCCTCGTGAGCTTATAAAGAACCCAAGAGTTGTTCTATCATCATGTCTCCCAAATCATTAGTTTCTTCGATGACAGTAACAATATTCTCGAACTTTGGGTCTAATGATCGAAGAATCTTTTCCATGATCGTAACATTTTCAAGTTTCTCACCATTTCACTTCATTTGATTCGAAATGGCTAAAACTCTTTAAAAGTAGTCAGAAACAGACTCAGTCTCTATCATGTATAGTAAATCAAACTCTCCACTTAGAGTTTGAAGACGAATCTTTTTAACCTTTTCTTCTCCCTTATATGAAATTTGATGTTTCTCCTATGCTTTCTTAGTGGAGGTTGTACTTGAGATTTTCTCAAACACGTCGTCATCTAAGGCCTAGTAAATAAGGAAGAGAGCTTTTTTTTTCTCTTTCTTGAATTATTTAAACTATCTTTCTGTGTTGAGGATAGTATTGCCTTATCTCTTGGCTCGTCGTAACCTTTTTCTACTACTTCCCAAACATCATGTGCTCTAAGGAGGACTTTTATTTTGATCGTCCAATTATCAAAGTTGCTACCTTGAAGTGGTGGAACTTGAAGAAATGCTAAATTGCCGGTAGCCATAACTCTAAACAGAGTAAGCTTTTGGAAATGTCGACTACACAGATTGATCTGGAACATCCGAAAACCTTAAGATTGACTTATATATTAACTTGGTCAAAGTTAACAGTCAAAGTCAATAGTCAGTCAATGGTCAATAGTCGGGTCAATGGCGTGGTCAACGGCGCGATCCGATGGCTCTGACAGCTTGGTCAATGGCTCGGTGAACGACTATGACGCCTTGGTCAAACGGTTCTGACTCGGCTTAACTCGGTAAGTTGACTCAATTATGACAGCAAACTTCTGACAACTCATTCAGAGACGTTCAGACTCCTATTGAGTTGATTTTTGCAGTAATGTTTTCGTCTCATCTTGCTCTTTAAATTGATATGTAATAGTAGTATGTTTAGAATAAATAGATAATATTCTCATTCTAAAAAATTCTCATGAGAACTCACAACCTCGCTCTGATACCACTTTGTTGGAAAGTAAAACAAACTTTATTATTCACTCAAATACTTTTACAAGAGAAAATTCTCAACTTCACTCTTCAAGCTCACTCACTTACTAAAAGTTATGCTTGTTTTTCTCTTCTCTTCACTCTTAGAAGCTTTGCTTCTTACTTGATGCTTAGAACTCAAATGGGGAGGGGTATTTATACTACATGAGAAACAATAAGAACCACACAAATAAATAATTACAAAAATCCTTAAGTCACATATATTTTCTTCTACACACTTCTAATAATAATCTAATTATTCAAATAATTTACATGCAAAATACTAATATCTAGCTAACACTAGAAGATTCTAGGTAGAAAGCTTCTTCAATTTAGACTTGGGTTTTTTCTTTTATCAGCTTTGTACTTGGACTAACTCCAACTTATTAGGCCTCATGTTGATGGGCCTAAAACACTTCTTATGGGCTTAAACAAGTTTATTTTCAACAGTTTTAAGACCAATTTGACTAAATTTCAAATTAAATGTTTTTATTAATGAAACTAAAAATATCCAAGATTTTATTTGATATAACCAAAAACCTAAGTTTGTTATTTTTTTTTTTTGGTAAAAATGATAACTTAAAAGCTAATAAGACTTTTACTATTTAATTTAATTTTTTTTTTAAAATACAAAGTATGCCAAATTATGCTCGTATATTAGTAGGGCCTAACCCTTAAGTTAACCGGTAGATGTGCAGTTTCAAAACATACGAAATCCTTTACGTAATATTAATTTATCTTTTCTGTTTTCTAAACATACCCATTCGATGGGTTTCTATTGTATAACTGGCCATAGAGTTGTACGTAATTACTTAACATAGAAACATCATATAGATAAAATTAACCTAAAGTGCATTGGAAATTTTTTTTAAGTTTTCCTCTACTTATTAATATCGTAGACAAGTTCTATAACCTCTTTCCATCGATTTTGATAAAAACTAAACTTAAAGTAGTTTATAATTACTATTGCATTCTTTGTTTTACTTCTTATCATTTAATATTTCTAGCTTAATTAAATATTCGAAGCTTACAATATCTCATGGTCCAAATATTTATATGATATGGATATCATCGTAGAAATGCTTCTTGAAGGACTCCATATGAGCAACTTG
This sequence comes from Parasponia andersonii, assembly GCA_002914805.1. Lineage (NCBI taxonomy): Eukaryota > Viridiplantae > Streptophyta > Magnoliopsida > Rosales > Cannabaceae > Trema > Trema andersonii. Next base: position 140,648 of record JXTB01000612.1, on the reverse strand, counting down.
CAAACACAATGCCACAACCAACGATCCATCGCCACTGGGACTAGAGATAAGTAACGAGTCACCATCAAAGTCGTGTGTCCCAGGGCCAACATAAATCTCCTTTCCCCATCCAAAATCAAGGCCATACATCGGCAGCCTTAACCAGCTCACAACTCCTATGTTAGGGTTCCCATAGAAAGGCCCTTCCTCACTCCCTAGGGCATGAAGATCCTGAAACTTGGTCAAGTCCCTCTGACTTTTTAAATATTCAATGGCTGACCAAATATACTCATTCGTTACCTTCTCAATTGCTTCTGTTATTCTACTCGCTGCATAGCTTAACGGCTTAGACACCAGCTCTCCCGCGGTGCTTGTGGCAATCACGTCGAACGAGGCGTTGCCAAAGTAGCCGCTTGGCAACGGTGGTTCTATCCTGCTCCGTGCGTCCACACAGATACCCAAAGCTGTAGGTTGTTCGTACAAGTGCTTTCGGGCCTTGCATGCACACCTCCAAACGTGTGCTGTCAGTGTCTCGTATCGAGTATAGGCACGAATACGGCTGTCTTGACATTCATTTGCCGTCTTCTTCAGTTGCTCGACTTGGTCACGGGTAACCTTTAACATGGCGACCACAGATTTCTTCTTTCTCTCTTCTGCAGTGTCCAACTTTCCCAGCAACAGCGGTGGTTGGTCAAATTCAGAATGGTGGACAAAACATGAAGGCCCAGTACTAGCTGGCGGATCTCCGGCTCGGAGAACTTTCCGATCAAGAAATGGAGCAGTCTTTAACGGCTCACCACGGGCGAGACGAGCCCACTCGGAAATAAAGTGCAACGCGCTTTGTCCATCCACGACAGCGTGCGAAATGGCCAAGCTGAGGCTGATTCCCCCGCAAGCAAACCTACAGAGTTGTACCATCAAAAGAGGCACTTCATGAATTAGGAGACCATAATCTATAATTGGGATGAGATGATGATATTCCGGCGAAGGAGAGAAATCACCGAAGTCGTCGAGCTTCGATTTGGATTCGGATTCGATAAAACGAACTCCAGCGGCATTGCAATTGAGGTCGAGACGGCCTCCGCCAATCCACCGCAGGCGGCCAGCGAGAGGGTAGAAAGCCACTAGAGCCTGACTCAATGATTCTTTAAGGGTGGAGGCAATCTTATCGGCCGGCAACATCCAGTTTTCCGGTAGCCGATAAAAGTAAATGGTCGGTACATGTGTTATAGTACCAACTTGGTCCCACTCTGATAGAGATAGATAACCTTTCCATGTTGGCTCTGCCGGCTTCACTATAGAGCAGCCCTTCATCCTCACCGCCATTTGGTTCTTCCTTTTTTCTTTCTTTTTTTTCCAATTTTATTTTCTGCTCTTCTTTCTTATTGCGTTGTGTGAGTTATTTATATAGGCTAAAGTGGTAGTCTGTATATGGCATTCCAGCTAGCTAGCTAGTTACTTATTCCAATGAAATCATACGTTAGATTATACTTTGATTATTATATATATACGTGTTTGAGTATTACACTTTAGTTTTCCGTATATTTTGTTAACCGTTGGCGAAATGAATTTCATATGAGAGAGTTTGTTCCGGTAAATTATCATAATTTACTCAATCATGAACTCCTGCCTGGGGTAATTTTATAATTCTATGACATTTGTCAAGTACCGCCTGGGGTGATTTGTTAAGTACTAATCAATTTTTCGATTCTATTATTTTTAATTAAATTTTGTAATATGATAACTTATTAATTGGACATAGATTAAGAAAAAAGAAAATTAGACACAAAATGTAATTTGTTCCAGAAACCATTAAAGGAATTACTTGATTGAAAACCTATCAAAGCCGTTTCTTTTATTCTTTTTCTTACTTTATAAAAAAGTAAAGCAAATATGTTACATGCATGACTAAATCAAAAGAAAACCAAGATTTGGTGATATTAGCCCACTCTCCCTGTCTAAGAAACTGCATCCTCTTACTTAACAACTATTCTATCACGATCTCTATCTTACTGAAGAGAGTGATCCTTTTTTTATATCCCTCCAGTAGGAATTTTCTATTTTATTTTTTTTCTTCTTTTGGTTATCTTTCTATTTGGTTAACTTTCTATTTGTGTGAATATCTTATTGTAAGAGAAATGTTTTAAGGCACAAAATTAAATTAATATTACGAGTATTTGGATAAATTCTTATAAAATTTTCTTTTCTTTATAAGAAATTTGGATCCACTAGCTTGTATAGGAAAGTATTCTAAGTGTGAAAACCCTTTTTTCTTTATTATATATATTTACTTTCTTTTATTAGGTAGGGCCATACCCACTTTGACTTGTCAAAGTTTACTCATCTCTCTTCTCTCCCTCTCCCCGTCATGCTTCTTCCCCAAATGCAAAGAAACAAAAAAACTTCAAAAGCTCACATCTACCTCTCAATGCAGCATCTCCAGCCATCATCGACGACCACTGTCCCCAGGATCTGAAGCGTTGCCTCGCTAGGAGTCACTAGTCGGAGTTTTGAGACCCATTGCCACCTAGTTTGCCGTCGGTAACACAAAACAAGCACAGGAGCAAAGTCAAAGCCGGCGAGTTTTTCGGTGACTTCACGACCCAAAAATTGGGCTCCTACGAGTCGTTTCGACGAGAGGAATTGTCTGGTATATGTCTCAACTTTCCATTGTGTCCCATTCAAAAATTGTGTCCCATTCAAAAATTGCTATGTTAGCTAGTTTTGAGTTTTTAGTTTCGGGTATTGACTTTTCAATTCAATTGGTAGACTGTGAAATAAACCTCTTTTATATATATATATATATATATATATATATATATTCACTTTGAGTTTTTAGTTTCGGGCATTGACTTTTCAATATATATATATATATATGATGTACTCATAAAAATATAAATATTGTTATATATATATATATATATATATATTGACTTTGAGTTTTTAGTTTCGGGTATTGACAATTCAATTGGTAGACTGTGAAATAAACCTCTTATATATATATATATATATATATATATATATATATATATATATATATATATATATATTGACTGTGACTATGTTTGGTGATTGGCACGAAAAATCAGATCAAACGATGCTAACCTCATTTTGTATGCCATTGGGTTGAGTTTCGGCTCAAGACCGAATCAGTCAAGTTATATGTCTAATCTAATTAATTTGGTACTAGAAATTTAATAGTAAAATTCATTTCACGATTCGAGGCTTCGTTGAAAAATCAAATTTTCAGGCCAAACGATCAAGGGTTTGAAAACAACCGCCAAATGATATCAAACGTTCTCAATTGCATCATAGCGTGGTCTAGTCATTCGATTGTGGTAGGCGTTTAATTACTTGATTTTATACATATTTGAATTTAAAATTTGTATTATGATTATTTTGTAAAAAATCATAAATAAAATGATATTTTAATAAATTATTGGAAAATCTTGGATTATTTTAGAAATAGACTATGCGACTTCTGTACATATTTGTAAAATCGTGATTATGGGATGATTTAGCAGATTTGTTGTCCATGGTATAGTAAATTCTAGAATAATATCAAGTGGAGTTTTAAAGAATTGTTTGGTTATATTTTGCATAGTTATTATATTTTTTGTTACAAATTGTAGATACTATAGAATCACACATAAGATATATTTTAGGTATCACGGTATTTAGTAGACGGTCAATATCCCCACTCTCAGTAGGCGTAGGCATTCAGTTGCCCTTCTAGTTCAGTAAGTATAGACAAATGGATGTCCCTTAGGTTTTGTGCACATAGTACGATTTACTCTGGCACATGATGAGAGGATGTGGCACTACAATAAAAAAAGCCTTTCAAGACGCTTTATAAGTGCCTTGAAAGACATTTCACGGCGCCTAAAAAAGCGCCTTGGTTCCAGATGCCGTGATAGGCCTTGGCTACGAAGGCACTTATAAGGAGCCGTGGAAGGTCTACCAAGGCGCCTTGGTAGATAATTTCCTATGGGGAATTTATAACGTATTTGTCTATACTACCCCCTGGAATTTTATAAATGTAATCTAAATTTATTACATATACCAAATATTTGAAATCAAATGGAGTATAAATATATATTTACATAGTAATATTAAATTAACATAATAACTGGATCATAATCATATCTATATAGTCTATATAAACTAAGTATATATATACATTAGTTTTCTAAATCAAACTAACATGATCGTCAAAGACTACATATAGTTTAAATAAACTAAGATTAAAAACCTCAAATGAGAAATTGTATTAGTTCTTCGACCCACTCTTCAAGAAGTCCATTGATATCATCCTTTGTATAGAAATTTTGTCCATTAAACTACAAATTCAAANGCAAACACAATAATAAAAGATTAGCAATAGCAACCATAAGTAAAAATACCATAAGAAACTGAACTATAACAAAATAACTATTAGAGAACTTACTCAATCATTATTAAACCAATTTCCTCACAGAGAACTAAGCCGAGAGGATCTAGAAACCATGCATAATCTTTAAGAGGATAAATGATAAGCAACATCCAATGGTCCCTACTCATAAAATTGATAATAAAGATTATTAATATGTAACAATTAACTTCATATAGAAAGTAGTTGATCATATGACAATTTGTTAACTTTAAAATCTTACCCATGATTCCAAGGTAAAATTAGAAATTGATGTTCATTCTCCATGGATAACATCCGGGTTGCTAAACTTATAGCACGATCCTCACATAGACCACCTTGTGTAGCAACAACACTAGGATCCATAAAATATATCTAGCTTGAGAGCCCTATTGAGTCACTAAATGGTGTAAATGCCTACAAGTACAAAATGCAATGTGAATTAAGTATTGTATTATATAATTGCCAACTATAGATATATGTATATATATAATGTTCTATATATATTAAAAAAATAAACTTCTTACCTCATGTATAATGTAATAGGCACGGCCCCAATCTTTTGTAACGTGCAAAACTCAATTATGTCTTCTTTGAATGCGGGCAAATGAAAAGCTTCTCCAAACACTTCTTTATCAAAGGGAACATTAATAACAATACCTTCATCCACTCCTTGAATGGTATTCAATAATAATCTTATAGAAGCTGGTGCACCATCAACGAATTTAAACTGTGCTTGTATAATAGATTCTGCTTTCTTTCTTTATAGACGTACTCTTTCTTGTATTTGAGGTGGCTGTGGTTGTGTAGATTTATTTTTCTCCGTTTGATATCTATTTATATCATTAAAGTCCTAAAATCTAAATAAATGATGAAATGTTAATAAACAAGTTAATAATTCACATTAGAATTCAATTAAGGATGAATTTATTGGGAAAATGGGTCTGCATACCAAATTATCTTCAAAGATGACAAGCATCTTAGGCCATACAAGATGCGATCCAAGTGCGTCACCTATCGACCTTGTATCATCATCTGGATTTGGAATAGGAATTAGGGTTGTAGCATCAAGAACAACCTCTACTGATACACGAAAATTATTCTCCCCCCAATTCTCTGCCGTGAATAATAGTTGATGAGGTTGACTCTTATACATGTCCTAAAACAACTATGTTATCATGAGACCCCACTGCAAGCTTGCATGGTCGGTTCTATAATATAGAAAATCAAATATAATTTATAAATACAAGTAGTTAATAAACAAATAAGAAAGAAACTCATATAAACATACTTTTTTGTGTCGTGCCACCATTAGATTTACATGTATCTCTTGTGGTTGCACTTCTTCCCTTTGAACTTTTGTGAAGGAGTTGTATTAGAACCACCGACATTACTTTGTTGCCCTGCTTGAATCTTAGCAATTTCTACTTTGAACCGTTCTTCTTGTTCTTTAAGCATTTATTGCATCTTGCGTGTTTGTTCATCTTGCCATTGTTTCAAATCAAATGATTGTTGCTTCTTTGTTGGAGCAGGTTGATGAAAATATTGTCTGTGGCTAACGTGAAATCCCATTCCCCGTACACGTTCAAAATATTCAGGAGTGCCTAAAGCCATTGTTAAGATATCATTAGAACCGTCTATCTCGAGATTTCCCTTTTGGAATTGTTGATTATAATCTTCCTACAAAATATGCACAGAATTGAATATTCGACTATGCTATACTTTTAACAAAATTACAAATTAATATAATCAATATGTTGTAATAAGCGACTTGCAATTCTATCAACTACTGCTTTGATTTCCTCAGTATGGCCCCCTTTTTTAGGGACACGTCCTTTAGTCCATAGCTTGGATCTATCAATACCACATCAACCTTCGTCTTTTTCAATCTTAGCTTCTAATCCAACATAACCCAAGCGAGATATACGATGTGAATATTTATTTTGCATTGCTCTTCCCTGTTGTACTTTCCTAGCTTCCTCCCATTCTGCACATAATCTTTTCTTAACAAACTCATCCCAAACTTTAGGTTCAATCCATGGTGCATATGATGCTGGAGGGTGCTCTAATAACTCTGGACAAGTATGTCTATACTCATAAATCAGTTCAGTTGTAATCCTAGACTTAAAATCTCTCCATATTTTCCAACAACTTTTTAAAGTTTCTTTTTTTGCTTTGTAGTCCAATACAAATGTTTCCTACAATGTAAAAGAAATAATATTAATGCCAAATATATATTCTAATAAATATGAAATAAAAGATTCATGTTCATACCAATATTATATGCCAGAGCTCATCTTTTAGGTCCGTTGGTACAAGTGTCCAGTATCAATGTTCATTGGGATCTTGCGACGAACTATAAGGCCACAAAAGCTCACTAAATGTTTACCTTCATCCCCAATTGGTTGTCTCCATTCATTGTACGTGACAATTTCATTTTTGTTATCACTTCTTTTTATAATCAACTCCTTCATTTGAGTCGTTTTTCTTAGTTTCTTTTTGTGTTTTCTTTCACCTTGACTGCTTTGTGATGGTGTAAATTGATAAACATCATCTGTACCTTCATTTTCCATATCAATAATTACCTGTTAAATAATAAAACCACAAATATAGATCAAAAATTAAGATAGAAAATAATAAGCATGTAAACATAAGAGATAATATATTTAAAAAAATAAAACATCAATCCATAAAAATATAAAAATGAAACAAAAATATATAACTTATTTGATTTATACCTCATTTGTTTCTTTCTTTGATTATCAATCTAAATACATCACCTTCATTAACTTCTTCTATTAAAGCCTCCACTGAAACTCTTTTTGAGAATATTTCATGAGCAACAAATATTTCGTTCTCATCTTCAACTCCTAAATTTTGATATTCTTTTGGTTTTGTTGCAAGAACAATCGACCATCGAGCTTCAAGTGGATCATTGATGTAAAATACTTGTTTTGCTTGTATTGCCAATATAAATGGATCATTCTTGTGACCTATCCGGTTTAGATCAACTAAAGT
>JXTB01000612.1:119036-130636 GCA_002914805.1 Parasponia andersonii | reverse complement strand
GAATCTTTGACATTTTCAATAGCAAACTCCAAAAAGCTATCAACTCCCTTTTTATATTCAGTCGATAGTCTATCCGCCAATATCCATTCTTTATCCATTCTAAGTACAATTGAAAAAAAATAAAATAAAATAAACAACTGATATAAAAAACTAACTAAATTGAGTACCATAAAAAATTGTACATAATCTCCCCTATTTCTAGCATTAACCAATTGAGTAACTAAACCACCAATTATAAATTAATACTCATTTCAAATTATTCTTATATTTCTAAGTACTACCAAATTCAGAATTTAATTTATTCTTAAATAGTCTAATTTGTTACAAACAATTTGTCAATCAACCAAATATAACATATGACAAAATAATATCAACACAAATAATAAACTCAACCAATCTCACACAATGATAACATCATCATATCACCACAACATACAATTTCCTATATGATATCATATCTCATCTACTTTAAATTTTCAAAAATAATAAGATAAAACCAATGTGAAAGTAACATGCATAAGTCAATAAAAGAAAAAAATTTGAGAAAACATACCTCAGTTTGCTCAGTTTGCTAATTCACAAGTAATCTCAATACTCTAACTTCTACTAAAACCTATAAGCAAATTAAAATGATAAATAAAATTAAACATCTATAATCCATAATACTTTAAATTGAACATTGAATATATAAATTTCTAAAAAACTACACAATATTCAATTAAAATTGCATAAATTTGGATTAATTGACACTAAGGATGAAAATTAAAAAGTATAACTTAATATACGATTTCTAGTAAATAAATATGAAATTGGTATAAATTCATATAACACACCTTCAATTTGAAACTTTTTACGGCTAAATGAGCTCACATTTCACTTAAAATAAATAAAAAAATGGCAACAAAATAATAACAAATTCGGATTAATTCACTTAAATAGCAAAACTTACCCAAAAATAAGATTTCTAGTAAATAAATAGTCTAACTCGGCATCACAAGAGTAAACATTATCAGTGCATACTCAAGATATTCACATTTGATAAATTAGGGTTCCAAATATAAACTCTTTCAAATATAACCTAAAACATGAAATTTCTACAAAATAATTAGTCAAAATCATGGTTAACACAATCAGTAATATAATTTTAGTGACAAAAACGAGTTTCAAAGCTTAAACATACCTTATTTGCCAGAAAAAACGGTGAAAATGGTGGAAGGGGGAAACTCTTGACCGTGGCTGGAAGTGGAGGAAAAGGGCGAGTATGGCTGCTAGCCTCGTTATTTTGGTCTTTTATATAGGGACCCTACCTCGGCGCCTTATGGGTGCCGAGAAAAGTATATCACGGCGCCTTATGAGCGCCGTGAAAGTTAAATACCACGACACTTTTTAGGCGCCGTGGTAGATATGTATCACGGCGCCTTATAGGCGCCGTGAAAGATATATTCAACGGCGCTCATTAGGCGCCGTTAAAGATCCTATACCACGGCACTTTTTAGGTGCCGTGGTATTGCCACGTTTATCACGGCGCTTCCGTACACTCGCCGTGATAGTACACATTTTTAGTAGTGTGAGCTCATAAGATGGGTTGATTTATGATATATACAATCTTGTGATTCTAGTTTTGGTTTTGAATATGTAATTATTCTAGATTTCAATTATTTTATCAACTCAGTTTATAAATAGATTTTGGGAAAGATATTAACCATGTAGGTTTGGTAAAAATTGTATTCATTTTAAAAGGTAATTGAGTTTCTATTGAGTATGTAAATACTCATTCCCTTACTTTTTCTCATTTTCGAGTGTTGAATTATTTGTGATAATTATCATGGTGATTAGACAAGCTGTTTTGTTTGTGCCTGCAGTTCTATTCCTACTTTCTGGTGGGTGTTTATATCCTATTTAATTTCCTTTACTCGTTCAAATACTTAGCCAAGTTTAAAGTTCTTACTAAATGGATGTATGAGGACAGTAATTCTACATATTTGAGTGCTTGGAATCATAAGTAATTTTATGTAATTTGTTTTGGAATTTTAGACCTAAAGTTTAAGACTGAAGTCTCTTTATCAAAATTTATGGTTTATCAAAATGTCTCTAAATAAATTAATTGAAATTTCTCTAATCTTTTAGTGAAGTATTTTGAATGAAGGTATTCCTTGAAGAATTGAAACTAATGAAAAGTTTCTAAATATTGTAATTAAATTACTTTTGAGGACTAAACCTAAAATTCTAAGTACTTGATTTTTTGGAAAATTTTGAAATTATTGTTTATTATCATTTCAATTTAAAATTACTAGAAGTCACAGTTTTGGATTTCCGACCATGACACTAAGACTTTTACTTCGAGAAGTAAAAGGTCTCCTAAATGAGCATTTATTCGTACAGGAGTTTTGTCCTATAAAATTCTAGATCTGTGTAAATTTTATTCGTTTTGTTTATTATCAAATTGGATTTTTGTTATGTGTAGGTTTTGTTTATATTGTTTATTTTTTTATCTTATATTTTGTGTTTTTCTTCTAAATATTAATCTTTTATGATCCAAATCTATAAGAAATTCAAAATCAGCATTGTACAATTCACAAAGATGGAGCCTTTTGAGTTAGTGCTATATGATTCGAGATAATGAAGATATGGACTTTGTAAAGTCATTAAGATTAGGATTCACTATCCATATTATAGAAATTGATTTCAAAATTATTGTGTATATTTTAAACTCCTTTAATAGCATGTCTAGCAATACTGCTAGTTATATGAACTCTTTGTTAAGAAATATGGTGGTAGCTTGTATTGCTATATCTTTAATTTGTCCCAATGATAAAGTTGTCATACCCGAACCCCCGAGTTAATGGCATGATAAAATGAGAATTTTACTTAATTTGGAAATTTTTGCTGTAGTTGCAAAAGTGTCCAAAAATTAAAAAATTATGAAATTCTAATTAGTAAACTTATCCTATTGTTATGTATTGATTACTATTAATCATACATCGAGAAAGAAATTAAAAAATCATATTCGAAATGCGTTACATTCATCATCAACAGATAAGTACTAAATACTAATGTGATATAATATTTTACAGACATAATCGTACAAGATACCTATGTTATGTAAAGTGGACATTTTCCAAATGTATTAAATAATTCACCTACTTTTTGACAGATATCATCATCCACACCGAACAATATTTATTTTAAATTACCAAAATATCTAATATTGTAGTATTTTCTTAAATTACTGTTTTGCCTAAAAATATGGGAAGAAGCCAAACATATAATTACACGAGACAATTATAAAGTGGTCAAGCCACACAAGGTTTTTTCTTTTAGTGCCACCAATAGGTGTTACTTATAATGTTACAATACTGTAATTGCAAAACAAGAAGAGGAAATTTGATTTTTTATGATAAAGTTTCACAAAAATTGAAAAATTCAGGATTTTGAAATTATTTGAAAACCTTAGGATTCTAATTAAAAAAATACTATTTCTAAAAATATTTAGAGAAATATCATTTTTTTATTAATTGATAAGATACTTAAAATACTTTAAGTAACTAGATTGATTATCCTAAGTAACTAACCGATTACCTCAAATACATTGAAAAATATAACGGTAAAAAATAAATGGTAAATATGATAAACTACCATTAAAAAAAAAAAAGAGGAAAATTGATTTTTTATGGAAGTTTTTCAAAATTTGAAAAATCCTAGATTTTAAAATTGTTTGAAAAATTTAGGATTTTAATTAGAGAAAATGCTACTTTTAAAGTATTTAGAAAAATATTACCTTTTATTAATTAATAAAATATTTGAAGTAATTAGTAATCGATCAAGTTACTCAGGTAATTTGAGTAGTTATTTCAAATAGCTAGATTGGTTACTTTAAGTAACCCAATTGATTACCTCGAATATCATTGAAAAATACTAATTATGAAGAAAAAGTGATAGTTTTCTAAATATTCTTTGAAAGTATTATGTTTCTTAAAGAACTTAAAAGAAGTGATATTTTTGTAAATCAATCCAGGAATTTTCAGACTGCTCGGTTCATCCGGGATTTTTTAAGTTTTGGTACTTTGAGCCTAGAAATTTGTAAGAAGTCCAAAAAATAACTTAAATGAGGTTGAAAATAATGAAGATATGTATTAAAAATTAACTAATAATATAATGTTATACAATGTTTAAGTTATATTTTCGAAGATAGTTATAACAGTTTTATTGTGATTTTTTTTTTTCGAAAACAACCTTTTTCTAGTTCTTATTTTTATAAGCAAACTAAAGGAAAAGCATTTCTCAAGTTGTTCTTTTAAAACCAAAAAACTAGGTAGCAACGAAGAAAGGAGACTTGTACTAATATATTGGGGTGTAGAATAATTGTCTACACTAATGAATAAAACGAATAAAAATTAGTAATCAAGAATCTAATTCACACTGGCCATATGAAGCTAAGAAATCTACCATTTATTTATTAGCGAAATTTCGAGGCAAATCGCTCTCAAATTTCTAGTACACGAAAGTCTAACTGCATACAATATCATGATGAAAGAGATGGAACCATTTCTTATTTTGTACTAAAACCTAGTTTTATTTAAACCATTTCTTATTTCGTACTAAAACCTAGTTTTATTTGTTGCACTAAAATACTCGTTAGTAAACCATCATAGCTGATAAAGCTAATTATACAATGTCGTTATAGAAGTGCTTCTTGAATGAATCCACATGGGCAGTTTGCAAGCACAGTGCAACAATAATGGAACCATCACCTCTCGGATCCGGAATGAAAAACGACGACTCCGGCTCAATCTCTCCCGGGACCATGTATATCTCCTTCCCCCACCCAAAGTCATGTCCGTACAACGGCAGTGTTAACCAACTAACGGCACCTATATTTGGATTCTCGTAGTAGAATTTAGGAGTGGGAGCCTCACACAGCTCAAGCGAGTCTGATCGAAACATTGTCAAGTCCGGTTGAGTCTTCAAATAATCAACAGCCGACCAGACGAAGTCATTCGTCACCTGCTTTACTTTCTCTCTTATCTTGCAGGCCACGTTGGCTAAGGGCTTCGACACTAACTCGCCGGAGAAACCCGTGACCGTCAAGTCGAACGCCCCGCATCCAAAGTAGCCCTTGGGCAACGGTGGCGTTACGCGGTTGCGCGTGTCGACGCAGACGCCTAGCGACGTCGGCTGCTCGGCTCTGAGCTTTCTCGCCTTGCATGCGCACCTCCAGACGTGCGCTGCCACGACCTCAAACCGAGTATAGGAACGATTCGGAGGGTTTTCTCCGCTGTCTTTTGCTTTCTTCCTTAGCTTCTCCAAGTCATCTTTCCTGAGCCTGAGCATTATGGTCTCAACTGTGCTTTTTTGCTCTGAATTGTCTGATTTGACCTCGTGATGACGATCATGATCATTATCAGGTAGCAGCTCCGGAAGATAATACCCCGTAGGGTCGTCATGCAAAGGGGCACTAGCGAGCTCTCCTGCTCCTAGGACTTTCCTATCAAGATACGGCGTCGTCTTCACCGGTTCGCTCCGGGTGAGACTGGCCCACTCCGACACAAAGTGAAAAGCAGATTGACCATCACAAACAGCGTGAGCAATGGCGAGTCCGAGGCTGATTCCTCCACAGGAGAACCTCGTGAGTTGGACAAGCATCACAGGTATGTCATGAATTGGGAGACTGTAGTCTCCAGTTGGAAAGAGATTATGATACTCCGTCACTGGAGTCAGCACACCACCAAAATCGTCGAGTTTCGACTCGGACTCGGCTTCAATAAACTCGACTCCCTTGGAGTTGCAGTCGAGCTCGAGACGGCCTCCTCCCGCGGCGCTGCTGCCGCTGATCCACCGTAGGCGGCCAGCGAGCGGATAAAAGTGCACGAGGGCTTGACTTAGGGACTTTTTGAGGAGATTGGAGACGGTGTCGTCTGACGTGAGCCAATTTTGGGAAGGTGGTGGATAGAAGGAGATGGTTGGAATGTGCTTCATGCTGCCAACTAGATCTATTTCGGAGAGAGGTAGGCAGCCTTCCCATGTTGGTGCTGACGGCTTCACGGTGGTGCATCTGTTCAACCTCATGATTGCCGCCATTGTTTCTGTCTTGCGCTAGTTATGAAAAAATGCTATCGATAGTTAGCTACTTTAATGGTGTTACTAACTGTCGAGCAATAAAAGTACATATAGACATGGCCCAGCAAAACTAATTTAAGAACCACCACGCGCTACAAACTAAAAGCAGAAGAGGAGACGTAATATCGTATAGGAAAATGCTATATATCTTGAGAAAATATATAGGTTATAAATAATGAGTAGTTCATTGACAAACAATATAAATACCGTATTATTTAATATGATGTTATTTTTTTAAGATGTGCAGTAATACTTTATTTTATATTTTTAGTTTTATTTTATCTATATATATATAATATAAAAGTGGAGCATAAGCTGTTGCATATATATATATAGATCCAGTAGGTATTTTTTTTTTTTTATCTATGCATAAGTATTAATTTGGTCAATGAAAATTTAGCATGCACATTTTTTTATTGTAAAATATAAGAGAGAAAGAGTATTAATGATACACGTCTTTTCATATATTTCATTATAATCATTGGATCACCATTAGATAGTGATCCAATGACTAAAAAAAAAATACCTACCTATAGATAAAGAAAAAAAATATCTATTAAATTGGCAACCTATATATATAAATATATAAAAGTGGCCAAAGTTGCTTAGGTATTTTTGTTTTAACATATCCGTAGGTATAATTTTTTTTAACAGATTAGCAGGTATTTCAACTGCTATCATTTAATAGTTTGTTGGCTAAAATAAATCAGCATCATAATTGCATTTTGTGCATAACCCACAACCCATACAAAATAGACTTTACTTATCCGTAGTGATTTTTACAAAAATCATCATTTGAGTCTCTCCCATATACACAAATATCTATATTGTTGTACTTGTTAGTTATAGTATTTGATCTTAAAGATGAAATAGATAAATAAGAAATAAATCGTAATATTATTGATGAAAATAAACCTATTGCAAAGACAAGTAACTTAAAAATCAAGTTGCCGCAGTATCTTACTACAACGATATTGTCGTTGTAATAGTTTGTCCCGATAAAATGTTCGTTATATGGCACATCATTGTGTAGATATATCTATGTATATATATATATATATATATATATATATATATATATATATATGGTACGGATAATGTTTTTTTGTAAAATCACTATGCATATATATATATATATATATATATATATATTTTTTTGCACTTTGTATGAGTTATATATGTGTTATGTACAAAATGCAGTTAATGATAACGACTTTTGTTTTTTGTCTTTTTATGTTTTTTTTTTTTTACCAACAACTCATTAATAATAGGCATTAGATTAAAATCAAACACCAATAAGATAAAAAGAAAATACATATATACGTACATACGTTAGTGGATTAGTTATAATTCTTAAAAGTATAAAATAATATTAGAAAACAAACGTCTTAAAGAGAAGCATTTATAGTGTTTCTTATTAAGTTACTTCAGATAAATATATTTATATATGAAAGTGGATTAGTTAGAGTGTTTGTTCTCAAAGTATTCAAAAAGTTTCCTCTTACTCCTTAAAGTAAAATTAATAATATTTAACTTTTTTAACATTAACTTTTCTGTTAAATCGTCAACAGAAAGGGACAAAAAAAAAAACATTCAAAGATTGATGACCCTTTTAAATTTTACCGACCATGTTTTAAATAGTATAACTGCCTAAGAAATTTAAGGATTATTGCGCTGATTTTAGGAAAAACACGAAAATTTTCACCTATCTTCTAGCAAAATAAATACTTTGTGTTCTAAAAAATCCAAAATGTATCCTCTCAATTTGTCAAATTGGCTCAAAATTAGTGCTCCTAATAAATTTTAGTTGTTTTTGTCAAATTTTAAATTGAAGACACTGTAATCAAATTTCAATTATTTGTTTTGAAAGGTAATGAAATTTTCTATTAAACCTATCAAGACCATCAATTTAAATGCCACATACTCAATTTTTAATTGAAAATGGTTCAAAATTATCAGTTTTAATGCAAGATACTCAAATTTGTTCTGAAAGATTGTATAAGTTCTTTTTTTAAAAGAACGAAAATTGGTTCTCGGTTGTCGTGCTAAAAAAAAATTGATTATTTGATTTATTTAGATTGAGTTAGTTTCATTTCACAATATAATTTTGACCTAATATATATGTTCCAAGGGATAATTGGGACTCAATTAGACAAATTGAAAATATATTGTTTGCATTCTTAATAATTCAAGGTGGAAAATTGTATTTTCACTAAATAGTGGAGGTTCGACCAAAACGACCAAACCCATTTTTGGTCCTTTTTTAAATTTTGATAGGATTTTTGGTATTTTTTAGATTGTGATAACTTTTTCCTCATTTTCTAAATTCTGACAGATTTTGATATTTTTCAAATTCAGACGTCTAAATTTATTTTAAACACTTTAAAATATAAAAAAATCAATTTAAAAAGCTTTTGGCTATTGCAAACTTATTTTGGTTTCTCAAAGATATTTAACAATAATTTAGAAAGTGTTAATCATAAAATATAGTATAGTTTGCAAATAGAAAATCTCTTTTTAACTCATTTCAAATAATCATGATTTCAAATATATTTGTAACTTATTTAAGCTTAAGAAATCATGTATTAAAAAATATTTTGCCCATTTAAATAAATAATTGTTTTCTACTTTCAAACTTCTAAAATAAAATAACCATTTTAAATTTAAGATAGTTTGAAAACTCTTTTGAAAGCATGAGCCAATACAAAGAAAATCTATGTATAATGAACTAAATCAAATATAAGACTATAATATGAAATATATCATATCTAGACATGATCTTATATCTTGATTGTCGATTTTCAGGTTTGATCCTAATATATTCATATGCATCCATTTCAAGATTGATGATTTCTTGATCAACTTGAGTTAGAAATATAAAACCATTTCACTACACACTCAAGTCAATTCATTAGTACTAAATCAAATATTTGTTATCTTCAAAATAAGATTGAGTAAGATTAAAACTCTAATATATATCCCAACAATCTCTCCCTTTTTAATGATGACAAACATTGATTTACGAGATAAAAGAAAATATGAAATTTGACAGGCTTACTATAATCCTTACTATATTTTAAGCTCCACCTTAAAATATGCTTGACAATGTAAAAAGTGACTTGCTCTTCCTTTTAACTCAAGTAAGCAACATAAGTATATTATGAGAAAAAGTAAAAAGAATGTATGCTAAATAAAGTTCTCCCCTTTATAATATACACACTCATAAATACATTTTTTTCTCTTCATATTCATATATCTTCACCCTTCTCCCCCTTTTGATATCATTAAAAAGATAAAAATAATTTTCAAATTAAATATATCATAAAAACTAATCTATCCCTTTGAAATAAGATTGTCCCATATTAATTTAGTATATTTCTCTTTTTCTTTGAAATCATGACAAAATTATATGAAACAGTAATATACAAATAATTTGGTTCTATATAAAAAATAACATGATAAGTTATGCAATTAGAAGATATAGAGGAATCAAGAATATAATAATCTTCAAAATAAGAATGACAATATCAAATAAAAGAATGAACAACAATATGACGACAATGTGAAAACAAGACCATTCTTTTTAATTTTTGGTAAAACTTCCTCTATTGATAATAAGTATGACAACTATATGTTAGCATATTCAAAATAGAGAAGTTGTATTAAATCAATATATTTAAAGCTCCAGCACAATGTGAAAATAATTTTATTGAATATCATGAAAGCTCTAGCATAATTTTTACTTGTTGGTGAGGTTGGCACCACTGTCTAAATAATTCATATAAGTAAGGTTGGCACTGGAGTCTAAACAATCTGTGGCTAGGCATGATAGAGTCGGATTCAAGGGTGTACTTGAGAAGAATTCACTCTATTTATACAAGGGTAGGTCAAACTCATAATCTAGGTCCAATAGTGGAAAGCTCGAAGCAAGTTACCGAAGGTCGGAGATGTAGGCAAACTATCATGTTTAACAAACCTTATAAAAACTGAGTTGCATTTCCTCTATCCCTATACTCTATACTTTATTACAAGTTATTTGATTTAGTGTTTGATATATATATATATATATATATATATATATATATCTAGAGAGTGTGCTTAATTTTCTTTATATTATTAGCTTCAAAGTTAAACAAGTGGTCTATAGTTTTACATAGTTGAAAAGTTTTTTAAAAAGTTTTAAAATTTAATTCACCCCTTCTTAGGCTGTGAATCTTGGACTAATAATTAATATTAAATTTTGGTGCTCAAATTTAAAAGATTGAACTATCTTGAGATGACTAACCCAAATAATTTTCAAAATATTCCAAATGAGGGGTGTTCAACTAGACTATCATTTTTCAACGGTATTAGCTATGATCTCTGTAAAACTAAAATGTTTAAACTTACTAAATTTATGGTCGATGATTTATTGAATATTGTTTTTCAAGGTCTATATATTCCTAAGAAAATAATTGATAACAAATTGGTTGAAAAAGAATTCTATGAATATGTTAAGATTGACAAAAGCATATTTTCCAGGAATAGATGTTCTTTGAATTGTTTATTTTGTAGTCTTGATGTAAATATTTATAGTAGTACTTAATTGGCTACTAATACATATGATATGTGGAAAATTTTTGAAAGCACATATAAAACCATAAGTCAAATAAATGAAGGTAAAATTACCATACTTGTGCATGACTATGAGTTATTTGAAATAAAAAGTGATGATTCTATTACTCAAATGTTTATTAGATTTTCTAACATCACTAATGATCTTCATACTTTTGGAAAAATATATAGCAAAATTGAAATGATAACTAAGGTTCTAGAAACCTTAACAAAAGCATATCAAGAGGAGGTGGTTACTATCAAAGAAGAGAAAGACGTCTCTAATATCTCTCTAGAAGAACTTATCAAATTTCTTATTTCTCGTGAGATCATAATAATCAAGAACGAAAATCGACATGGGGAAGAAGAAAAAGAAACGAAGGCCATATGGGTTGATAATGGCAACAATGAAATAAATAACGAAATTCAAGAGGAGATTGGCAATATGTGCTTCATGGCTATTGATGGTGAGATAAAATCTCTTGAACTCAAGAATGACTTACTTGGTGATTTTGATAATGAAAGTAATGAAGAAAAGTTATCATACAATAAGGAAGTTATCCCTTTTGACAATGAGGTGGTTATCTCTTTTATCAAATGAACTTGAGAAATTTTCAAAAGAAAAAGGAAGCTATTTTGACTTACGATATTTGTATATCTTTAAAAAAAAAATACTTTCTTAAAAGAAAAGTTTGTAGATTTAACCAACATTGTCCACAAGTTCACCAATAGAAAGAAGAATTTTGATTTAATACTTAATAGATAGAGATATTGATGTGAATACAAAATATCATATTTTTCTCCTTTAATGTTTTGTCTTTTATACTTATTTGGTGCCTAAATGTACTCATTATTCTTATATTTTGATTTAGGATGCAAATGGAGGAGTT